>MU224313.1:3907485-3919801 GCA_018584345.1 Thuja plicata | reverse complement strand
TGAAGATGCTTGCAAGGATTCTGATTGGCAGAAAGCAATGGAAGAAGAATTAGATCAAATAATCAAAAATGATACATGGAAATTGGTTCCTAGACCTAGTGACAAAAATGTGATTGGAACAAAGTGGTTATTCAGGAACAAGATGAATGAAGATGGTATAGTGGTCAGAAAAAAAGAAAGATTAGTGTGTAAAGGATATGCACAGAGAGAAGGGATAGATTACACTAACACATTTTCCCCTAAGAGCATATTAGAAGCCATTAAGTTATTTTTGGCCTATGCAACATTCAAAGACTTCAAATTATATCAAATGGATGTCAAATCAGCCTTTCTAAATGGTGACTTGAAGGAAGAATTCTACATAGAACATCTTGAAGGATTTAATCTATTAGATAAACCAGACATGGTATGCAGATTGAAGAAAGCACTCTATGGACTTAAATAGGCCCCAAGAGCTTGGTATGAGAGACTAGATGGTTATCTTACCAAGATTGGATTTAAGAAAGGAGCAGCAAATTGTAACCTATTCATAAGAGAGACACCTGATGGATTATTACTCATTTCCATATTTGTTGATGACATTATCTTTGGGGGAAATGACAAGCTTAGTGCAGAATTTGCAAAAGAAATGCAAAATGAATTTGAAATGAGCATGATTGGTCCTATAAAATACTTTTTGGGATTAAATGTAAAGTAGACAGATAAAGGGATATTTATAAATCAGTCCAAATATGTAAAGGAAATACTAAATACTTTCAAGATGGAAGACTATAAGCCATTATGCACTCCTATGATAATAGGAAGCAAGATTTCTAAAGAAGATGACTCCGCAGCAGTTGACAAGACATTTTATAAGTCTATGATTGGAAAACTTATATATCTTACTCAGTCTAGACCAGACATATCTAATGTAGTTGCTATTGTTGGAAGATTTGTAGATGAACCAAATCAGAATCACCTAATGGAAATAAAAAGAATATTCAGATATCTAAAGGGAACTATAGACTATGGTTTATGGTATCCTAAATCAGAGAATGTACAACTTCATGTATATACAAATGAAGATCGGGTAGGTTGTCTTGATGACAGGAAGAGTACTTCCGCAGGAGTAGTATTTATTGGAGATAGGTTGGTTTCTTGGGTAAGCAAGAAGTAGAATTGTATCTCTCAGTTGAGAGCAGAAGATGAATATGTTGTAGCAGCATTGAATTGCTCAACAATGGTTTGGATCAAACAGATGGTTAAAGATTTTGGTATACAGGTTGATTATCCTATTTTTATTCACTATGATAATATTAGTACTATAAACATGTCCAAGAACCCTATGATACATGTAAAGACAAAGCATATTGAGATCAAATACCATTTTCTTAGAGAAAAATTTGCAGATAATGAAGTAAAATTAGACTATGTGAGCACCAAAGAATAGTTGGCAGATATTTTCACAAAACCTTTATCAAAAGATACTTTTGAGTATCTCAGGGAGAAGTTGGGATTAATTCCCTCTCCTGTGTCTGATTAGATAAAGAAACAAGAATATCAGTCTAGAGTGACTGATGAATGGTTGACTACTCTACTTCTGGAGTAGTACTTGTGCCTAATTGTTTATGGTGCCCTTTTCTATTGATGTCAAAGGGGGAGTATATAGTAAGGGGGAGCATATACTCTGGGCGAGTATAAAAACAAACAAAGGAGCTACAGCAGTGTAGAGCAATCTTTGATGAGGATATTGAGAAGATTGTAAAAAGAAAGAAGACACTATGTGCTGAAGATATTTTTAATATCATATGTTGTCATCAATGTCAAAGGGGGAGATTGTTGGAGATTTACTTCAAGCAGCTAGTTGATTGTATGTTTGTCATTGATGACAACATATAATATACAGCAGTGTTCTGTATGTACTTATTAGAATGATGATATCAAACCTTGCATGGTTATATTCATGTTGTAGACATGTTGATGTTTTTTTCATACACGCAGACTCAGTTATGAAGTTTCAGTTGTGTTGTGCAATTTTGTTTGTGGTAGATACAGTTTCTAGAGTTTGTCTGTACAGAGCTGACGTATTGCATTGGTTCTTGAGTTGCACCTATCTTCGAGATATGTGTGTGTATATTCAAGATAAGTTAAGAGTTAAAGATAGTTATCTAAAGGTGCCAAACATGTTTCAACAAGATTGCAAAGTAAGAGTTAAATTGGTGAGGCTGACTTAGTGAAGCGTCGTGTCTATTCAGTTTATATTGCATGGTTGTAATTATGCTTGCATGGTTAGTTAAGCTGACAAGGATGTTATGAAGAGTTTCCTAAAAAATCCCATGATCTTATACTTTGAGGAAGATACTTATAGTAGTTCATTTGTGGAATGCTAAGTGTGAATGATAAGATAAGAGACAGAAAATGTACAGAGCAGAATATCAATTGTGTTTCATTCATCAAGGATCTATGTGAAGAAGTAGTGGAATATTACAATACATTGGAACTGCTCAAGATAGAAGGTCTACTCTACAGTTCATCAATTAGATATAGTGCATATATGTTCTACAGAAAGTTGTAACCTTCACCATTGAAGCAATGAGCTTTTGGACAGTGAGTCCCCACCCCTAACAGGGTTATTTGTAAAAGACTCCTAATAGGGTTAGACCCTTAACCAGGTCACTATACTTATTGCATTGTAAAAAACAACTCCTAACAAGGTTGCAAGATCTTCTAACAGGGATTATTATAAACAAATATAGTTCATTGTGGGTGTTAATTCCCACCGGGGTTTTTACCATTTGGCTTCCCCGTAACCAAATTGTGGTGTTGTCTATTATGGTATCTGAATGTGCATTTACTTTATTGTATTCTGGAGTTAATAAAAGAAAAGAATTAAATTAGCTGATAACTGATTCACCCCCCCTCCCTCTCAGTTATCCTTTGGGACTATTCTAACATAAATGGTGTGTAGGAGTAGTAAAACACCACCTAGTAATTAGGTCAAAAATGACATCCAACGTGTAAAATGTCGCATAGCAAACACTTCGGCAAAAGTATGTTTTTAAATGTCGCCTAGGAATTTTTAAATGTTGCCTAGGTTTGTGAAATGTCGCGTATACTATAAAGTATTGCCTCCAATGATTGAAATCACGTGTATGGTGTTTGAAATGATGCGTGGTGAATGAAATGACGTGTACACTTAGCCAAGTGACGCATGCTAAAACATTGATGAAAAACTTGATTTAGGATGAACAAACTGCTCTCGATTGATTGTCTGGATTACCGGATTGATTTCCAAGATAGATAGATCTATTTACATGATGCTACTAAGTGTTTAGGATGTTAGAATAATAATATAAATGGATGTTTTATGTGTCAATCAGATTGGGTAAAAAATTGATGTATTTCTCCCTTCTCAAGATCTAGAGGTTAGGAACAATAGGTTAATGCGCTCAAAAAAAGAAAGGATGATTTAGTTGATTGACATGAAATAATCTACTAATATAAAGATGCTAATATAATTCACTTTGTTTGCAAAATGTAGGCACATTTCTGTAAGTTGTATGTACGTAATGTCACGCATTGGATTTCTGATTTAGTTGATGAGCTGACAGATCTGGAGAGACGGATTATTGAGCAGTGCGGGATAGGATTCCTTCTTGATCTCCCTCGGTTTCAGCTAAACCGAGGTTTACTTACAGCTATGGCAAAGTGGTGGCACTCTGACCATAATACCTTCCATCTACCCCTTGACGAGATGATGATCACGCTTGAGGATGCATACAAATTGCTTAGGATTCTGACCCGTAGAGAGAGTATACTATGATCAGGTATACGATGGGAGCGCATGTAGATGAGTCTTCAGAGATGACACTATTGGAGATGATACCATTACGTGGGCACAATTTTCTTCATTTCCCACTTTTCCAGTGATCTTGGGTGTAGTCATTGGTGGTTTACTTCTGCCAGATCGACGAGGTCGTAGATTTTCAGTCGGATGGGGTCGCATTTTGGAGGACTTGATCTCTCATCCTTAGAGATTTGATTGGGGATCTTGTGTATTAGCACGGTTATATCATGATTTGCACAAGGCTGTGTATAGGGATAGTGTAGCTATTTCGATAGGTGCAGTTTTATTATAGTTATGGACCTGGGAGCACATCCTGATTATGAGACCTATAGCAACTCAAGTTCAACATTGAGGATGGCCTTATGCATTTTTGTATGATGGGATGATTTTCCAGCATCGTCTGGGCAAGCTTGAGTATTGGCGTCATGCCATTGATGATATTGATCAGGTCGTATGGAGACCTTACCTTGGTTGTGAGGGATGGTGGGAGGATGATGATGAGCTCCCCTACATGTTTTTACTGTTGTGGATGATTGGTCGATCACCACTTGTGATTGAGAGGTTCTACTTTGGGAGAGTTTCTAGGCAGTACGGTAGAGTATAGGACATGCCTTAGGGTATGGCTTTATACGCCTGAGTTCAAGTAGAGAGATCAATGTGGGGTGCATAGGTAGATTTCCAGTTTGCTTGTACAGAGATTGGTCGATTGATATATATCTAGTGGGACATGTTAGACCACGTTGCTGATGCGGGGATGTTTATTGAGTACCGAGAGTGGTTTTCTTGTCATAGGTTTATGAGATTCATAGATCCTATGGAGCCTATCCTAGATATGGATGAGTCCTTTGATGATGATAGTGGAGATGGGGGTGATGGTGGTAGGAGGAGAGCACAGAGATAGAGAGCTCCTCAGGTACAGAGAGTTACAGGACCTTGAATGCAGGGTGGTCATGTTAGAGCTTGAGGTGGTGGATTTGGGCATCCTAGGCAGAGAGATGCACAGGTACCTTTGCAAAGATAGGCACAACATAGACCAGCTACAGATTGGGGTAGGAAGAGACATAGACGGATACAGGTGGCTAGACAAGTTCCCTTACAGGTTCCTTTACAGGGTCAGGGTCCTCCTCAGAGACCAACATCTCCACAGAAACATGGTCCTCCTCAGGTAGATCCATAGGTTGTTACATCATAGGTGCATGTTTCCCCACAGGTACCTCTTGCTCCATAGGCACCTCGAGCTCCTTAGATTCCTTCGATTGTAGATGTTCTAGTACAGAATGTGAGGAATTTGCAGGTAGGGATGACTGTTATGACTGGCCAGATGGATTAGGTTACTACCATGCTACAACAGTTTATGACTATGATGGCACAGTTTCCAAATGTTGCTAGTATGAGTCAGACACCACCGACTACTCAGGATGGATTGGGTGACATGGCTCCAGATGGCACAGCGGGTATAGGTATAGGTGATAGATCAGGTGCTGCTACTGGTGACGGATCAGGTGCCCCTGCTGGGTCTTGAGACAAATCTTAGATTTTGATCTTTTGATATTGCATTGATGTATCATTTGTATTTATTGATTAGGACTATGATTATGGATCATTTTGTCGATGTATCTTGATATACATAATTGTTATACTCTTTGATGATGGAAATTTATTTATGATGACTCTTTGATTCCCCATTTTGATGTTGTTGTGATGGCGATGTGAGATTTATTGATATGCAGAGCTACATGATTTCTATGATGCATTTACTTTCTATTTTATGCTATGGATGCAAAGTCTTATATTATGACATAGATAAATGGATGCAAATGATTTATTCAACTACTTCTATATTTTTTTGATCTTATCATGATGTTATAGTTTATGCAATGCAATGGTAAAATGAATGCAACTATCTTTTTGAATTTTGATTTATGCAACTTTTATGGATGAAATGCAATCCTAAGGATGGAAATGAATAATGATTTAATGCTTCTTTGCTTTGCTTTTCTTGTGATGTATAAAGATAATGATTAATGATTAATGAATGAATGGATGCAAAAGAAATCTCACATTGTTGATTTGAAACCATTGAATTGATTAAACTCCAAAAATGATTAACCCCCTTTGTAACTTGGAAAAATCCTCTAAATAATGCAATTAATCTAACATGAAAATGCAATGCAATGCAACTAACTGTCATTGATTTTTTTGTGAAAGAAATGCAAAAGAGATATATTTTCATTATTGAGCATTGTGGAACTAGGCGTCGATACAATCCTTACTGGTGCCACTACCACCATAAGAATATGAATATGACTTTCATCTTGTTTGGTAACCTCTTTAAGAACTAGTACAACCCTCACTAGTTGAATGACCAACTATGGGAGTATGAATACCGGTTTCATCAGATTCAGTGTTGCAAGTAGATTTTGGTATTAAGATATGGAAGATCTAAATAGCCAAGGTATCCTTTTGCCTTAACAAACAAAGGTTAACCCTCCTTCCTATATGAATGTCCGTGATGATTCTTTGATGACCATGTCTTTAGACGAATTCACATAAGTTAGGGGATCTTCCTCAAAGTAGTCACACAAAAGTCAAGAAAAACATCATGTCTTCATCATCGCCAATCTAGTTGAAACATCATTGATTAGCTAAAAATAACATGACTTGAAAAGGTCAATTAAAATCATCAAAAATTTTAAGTGTTTTTCAATGTATCAAGATTTTCAATAAGAATTCCAAACATTATGATCATTTAGGGTATTGTCAATTTTTAACCCTGATAAAATAGGTCAATGAAGGTCAAGGATCAAGTTATGCAATCAAACTGTTTAGGTGAACAATTATATCCATCAAAGGGTTCCAAAATATCTCTCTAAAATTTTGAAAATTTGCTTATATCATGTGACCAAGATGTAGCACTTATGAATCTATTTGTACCAAAAACCAATGATTTTCCCCTAAGGTGATAAGTGAAACCATGTGTAAAGCTTGGGCAAATGAAACATAGTATGTGACAATGTAACTGAGAGACTTTATTATGACTATGCACAAATGATGGATGCAATGAAGATGTGTAAAAATGAGATGGTGAAAAGGCCATATGTACAAATGCAACTAGGAAAGACCTAAGGAACAAAAAGCGCCTATTTCCAAGTTTTCACCTTTTGGGTTTATTGCTCTTTTTCTCTTTTTTGCTTTTTTTTTCAATTTTTTTCTTTGATTTTTTTTTTTTTCATATCATCAAGGCACCTATTTGCTAGGTTTTCACCAAGACAGTTCAATTTTCTGATTTTTGAATGTTTTTTATTTCTTCATGCTCAATTTTCTCCTTTTTTTGATTTTCTGCTTTTCCACTGTTTTTTTATTTTTGATCTTTCTGGTTTTTTTTTTGGATTTTTGACTTTTTCTCATTTTTTTGGATTTTTGACTTTTTACATGTACAAAGAAGATGTGAACTCATCTGGTTCTCTTTCTTCTAATACTCTTTCATCTGATTAGGTATGAAACCTCTTTAAATGGATGTTATTAATGGGCTCTTGCAAATCATCACCTTCACAATCAGCTAGTTTGTAGTCTCTCATTCTAAAAGAAGTGATGACAAATGGTCCAAGCCAATTTGCTTCTCATTTTCCCTTATTTTCTCTATCATCTTGATTTTTAGGGTTTTCTCTTAACACTAAGTCTCCCACTTGAAAGGTTCTCAGTTTGATATGCTTGTATTTTCTTGAAATTCTGTACTGATATACCTTCAAATGATCATATGCTTGTGTTTGATGTTCCTCCAACAATTCCAATTGTTGAAGTCAGGCAACCCTATCATCCTCATCAGTGATTAATCCATGTAGTGAAACTCTTAGGGATGGAATCTCAATTTCTAAGGGTAAAATAGCTTTGGCCCCATAAACCAAGGAGAATGGTGTAGCTCCTGTTGGTGTTCAGATGCTAGTTCTGTAGGCCCACAATGTCAGCTTTATCTAAATATCTCAATCTCTTCCTAATTTATCAACCGATCTTTTCAATATTTTGAGGATGTTCTTGTTCGTAGCCTCGACTTGTCCATTACCTTGAGGATAGTAAATGGAGGAAGAATGGTGAGTGATATGAAATGTTTCACAAAGTTCATCCACATCTTTTTTCTTGAATTGTTTTCTATTGTCCATGATGATGGTATGGGGAATACCATATCTGCAAATGATGTGATTAAGGATAAACATGGAAATTTGTTTTCCCGTTGCAGTTGTCAAAGCAACAACCTCTACCCATTTAGTGAAATATTCTGTCGCTATGAGGATGTATTTATATCCATTAGAAGATGGTGGATAAATCATGCCAATTAGATCAAAACCCCATTGATAAAATGGCCACGGTGTGATGAATGGATGCAATTCTTGTGCAGGTGCATGGATCATGTCTCCATGATATTGGCATTTTGAACAAACTTTCACAAATTGGCAAGCATCTTTCTCTAAGGTTTTCCAGAAATACCCCATGTGAAGGATTTTCTTAGCTAAATTTAATCCACTCGAATGTGATCCACAAATCCCCTCGTGGACATCTCTTAAAGCTAATCTTGATTCCTCTTCCTCTAGACACCTAAGGAGCGTTCCATCAAGACCCTTGCAATACAATGTGTCGGATAGGATGGTATAACGAGCCGATTGTCTTATGAAATGTCATTTTTGAGCACGGGTTTGGTCCAAAGGTAAGGTTTGGTCTTTAAGATAAGTATAGATTGGTCCATACCAGGGTGAGTCATGTTCATTAATAAGGGCAATTATTTGGGTATCGGGTAAATCAAATGTCAGTTTTTCTAACTCTTCCACCAAGAATTTGTACCTTGCATTTTGATCAGGCATTTGGAGTAATGAAGCCAAAGTAGTCATTGCATCAGCTGCTCTATTTTTGTCTCACGGAATTTTCTCAAAAGTTATCAAGGAAAAATACTTTTTCGAGTCATCTGCCATCCTTTTATATGGCATCAATTTTTCATCTTTTGTGTTGAATTCATCATTAATTTGATTGATGACTAATTGAGAATCTCCATAAAATTACAATTCCATGACATTTCATTCTAAGGCCATTTTGAGACCGATGACCAAAGCTTCATATTCAACAATATTATTTGTGCAAGGAAACAATAGTCTGTAAGATTTGGGAATTGTGTATCCTTGAGGTGTCATCAAAAGAATTCCTGCCCCTGAACCATTTTGAGTATAGGATCCATTGAAATATAAGTTCCATGTCTTTGCTTCCACATTAACCATTTCTGAATCAGGAAACTCTACTTGAATTGGATGTGTAGACTCTAAAGGATGTTCGGCCAAATGATCAACAATCACTTGTCCCTTTATTGCTTTCCTATCCACGTACTCAATGTCAAATTCACTAAGCACCGTCACCCATTTCGCTATCCTTCCTATTAGAGTTGTTTTAGTAAGTAGATACTTCAATGGATCAATTTTGGCAATTAAATTCACTTTATGCATCAACATGTAATGTCTTAACTTTTGAGAGGCAAACACCACTGCTAGGCAAGCTCTTTCCATGAAGCTATAGTTCAATTCATATTTTATAAATGTTCTACTCAAGTAGTAAATGGCTCTTTCTTTTCCTTCATTGTCTTCTTGTGCCAATAGAACCCCTAAATATTTCTTCGTTGCTGATATGTAAAGTAATAAGCATTTGCCTTTGATAGGTGGCATCAAGATGGGTGGGTTCACCAAGTATGTTTTCAACAATGTGAAAGCTTTGTCACACTCATCATCCCATGTAAAAATGGTGTCTTTATGTAGCAATATTGTGAATGAATAGCATTTTTCTGCCAATTGGGAAATGAATCTCCTTATGGATTGAAGTCTTCCTTGAAGAGACCTCATTTCACTAATATGATTGGGAATTTCCATGTCAATAATTCCTTTCACTTTCTTGGGATCTACTTCAATTCCTTTTGCAGAAACAATGTAACCTAAGAGTTTGTCAGATTGCACCCCAAAAGCACATTTCTTTGGATTTAGTCTCACTTTGAATTTCTCTAACCTTATGAAGATCTTTTCTAATATTGGTAAGTGATCCTTTCTTTCATGTGATTTTGCTAGAATATCATCCACATAGTCTTCTAGGAAGGTATGCATCATATCATGGAAGATAGTGGTCATTGCTCTTTGGTAAGTTGCTTTGGCATTTTTGAGACCGAAGGGCATCACATTCCAACAAAAGGTTCCCCATGGGCATGTAAAAGTTGTATTTTCTTGGTCTTCGAGTGCAATTCAAATTTGATTGTATCCACTAAATCCATCCATTAAAGAAAACTTAGAATGACCCGCTATTAATTCCACTATAACATCAATGCCAGGTAGCGAAAAATCATCTTTTGGGCAAGAAAGATTAAGGTCTCTAAAATCCATGCAAACTCTAATGGATTTTTCATGTTTTGTGACTGGTACAATGTTTGATATCCATTCTGCATATGCAATCACTCTTATGAATCCAACCTTGAGTAGCTTCTCCAATTCTGCTTTTACTAAAAGTGCCACATGAGGGTGCATCTTTCTCAATTTTTGTTTTACAGGTTTCACATCGGGTCTCACATTTAAATGATGCATTATAAAGCTTGGATCTAACCCTGGCATGTTAGCATAAGAACATGCAAAGTTAATTTTATTTTCTTGAAAGAATTCGATGAACTCCTTCCTTTCTGATGGACTCAAGGATGTTGCTAAATGAATAAACTTGGGATCCACTTCGGTGCCAATGTTAATTTTCTCCATTGGTTCAATAAGGATGGGTGACCTTTCATCTTCATGTTCTGGTAGGGTATCCAACCTCTCTTCCGTGGGTGCCACAGTTGGGTTTTCACCTTTGGAAACATCCGATATTTTTACTTTTTTAGGTTCTAGCACTGCCACATGGTGGTTTTCACCACGAGACCTTTTAATTTTTTTGAATTTATTTCTTTTATTTTTTGGATTGAGAGGTTGGACCCCTACCTCTATCATTATGTCTGGATTGCATTCATTGGTGGAAGAAGATGTCTCAACCGCATTTAGGTATTGGGCCATTGAAAGGTCATTGGAAAAGTATAATAGGTCATTTGGTTCGGATAAATCCCAATCAATGAGTTTGGGGTGCATTAGGGCTAAGGATTCATTTGGAAAATTTTCATTCGAAGGGTTTAGGGACATGACCTCATTTGATGGTTCATACATTGTATCACTTAGGTCTATGACATGAGCTTCCTCAAGATGTTCCATGGAAGTAGGATCAAAATCCCCTTCACTAGAGTCCTCATTGATTTCCATGGGAAAGAATGCATGTGGAATAAATACAATGTTTGAATCACCCCCCCCCCATGAAGGTACCCAAGGTTCACCTATCCATTGATTATTCCTAGATTCTTGACCTACATTGGATTCTTGAGGTTCACTTAACACTTGTGTAGAATTCGAACCTTGATGCTCATTGTCTTGACTTGTGACATTAGGAATGGTAGAATATGTGTGAATAACATCAATCTCTTTATCATGAAAAGACTCTTCGGATAGGGAATCCCACTCATAATCCCCAGAATCATCCTCACTCTCGGATCTTACCATGTGTACATGTTCATGAAAATCATGCATTGGACTTGAACTTTCCCCTTTGTTTTGATAACCTATTCCGGATTTCTCTTCTTTTGATCTCCAAGCCAGTTCAATGGGTTCTAGAAATCCTCTATTCTTGACTCCTAAGGGTCCTCGTCCCTTGTATCCCATTTTTTGCATAATTTGACACCCTTTTCCATATTGCTCAGTTTGAATGTTGATGTGTTGTACTCTTTCCACGGGATTGTTAAAAGTATCTTCCTCTTTGTAGAGTCATTGTAACACTTCATTGTCCTCCTTTTTCTAGGGCTAATTTGTCACTCTCTCTTACAAAATGAGAGTTATGTTTGTGAGGTGGATGATCACTTGATGGTTTTCCATGTGTCTTAGGAGAAGTTGGCAAATCAAATAGGGAAACACAATATTCCCCCACTCCTTTGGAATTGATTCTACATTTTTTTTCAAAGGTATGCATCATTTCATTCATCTTTTGGTATTGATCCTTTTTGGCTTGTTCTCTCACTAATAAAATTTTGCTCAATTTTCGACGAGCATAGGTCAATTTTTCAAGTGTCCAAGGTAGCTCAATCGACCAAAGGAGTCGTGGAAGTTTTTTTGTCAAAATTTTCCAAGACTGGTCGAGTCGTCGTAACACCAACGACACAAAGGTCAAAAAAAATGGGTGTGGGGATATGTGCATGCGTCTTTCACCCTAAGACCCTTTTTTGCAATGAGTCGCTTGTATGACGGTATGCCGACGCAAGGTTGTCGAAGGAGAGATGACAATCCATCAATTTATTCGTCATTTGTATAAGTTTCTCGTTGATCTATTTGTCATTTGTATAAGTTTCACGTCGATCATAAATATAACGAAGGTCAAAAAACTGACAATATGTTTTTAAATATATATATA
>MU224313.1:3800598-3880322 GCA_018584345.1 Thuja plicata | reverse complement strand
TCGAAATTGATTTGAATTGTATGGCTATAATAGTTAATATAAATCAGTGATAAAAATCACCTAGGATATTAAATTGATTTAAAGAATTATGCCAAACAGTAACAGGGTCGTTTGGACATAAATCGAGAGTATGATCACACTTAGGACAAATACGGTCCATAGTTACAACAGACCAAATTCAGGTGGTTACATTTGCCCCTCTTTGAATTGATGTGTGAGAAGCACATTGATTCAAAGAAAGTTTTTGATTTTGACTTCAAAAAGATTGAGAATCTCGTTCTCGGTTGTCGAACGAAATATTGATGAGATCAGTCTTGCACTTGATTGAACTAAAATGGTAGAATTGATTTTGAACTTGGTTGTCGTCCAAAAATCAAAGATTTTTAAAAATACCAATTCTGAACTTGGTTGTCATTCGAAAATCAGTAAGAAGCTGCCAAGAGCTTTTAAAAATCTTTTAAAATGAGGAAACATAAGATATCCAGCTCATGAGAACCAAATCTTTCTATCCAATAGATCTGACTTAGTCAAGGAAACTGTTATGCCCCTTGTTTATTTGATAACGAAGTCATTTTGATGTTTTTTCGAGCAAAAATTTAATTGATGATAGTGTGATCATGCCCCCTCGGGAACGAAATCGAAGGAAAGAAATAAAATCCCTTAGTTGTGGAGAACAGAACACTTGCAAGAAGTAATAAGGTCAGAAAGAGCGAAGTAGAAGAAGGTGTGTTGAAAATAAACACACATTTAGCAAGTTAATTACGTGAAAATATGAGTGATAATGATGTTTAGATCAAGATGTATGATAAAATGTGCAATATTTACCAATGTGGTGAAGAAATGAAACAAATTTGCAATTTTTGAAACTGTCGCAAAAAGACAATGTGTTGCTGAAAATGTCGTAGGCACCTTTGATTTGGTTCTTGATTGAAGAAAAAGAGAGCACAAATGATTTTGTAGTTGTTCGGGAGGAGTTCTGGAAACCCAAAATGTCTCAAAAGACCCATATAAGCCTCCAAATTGACCAATTTACTATTCATTTTGACATTCAGCTATAGCAATTTAGAGAGCTCTGCAGAGAAAATGGTGGTCCCCGTGAGGAAACATCGATTCGAGATGAGCCGTCGACACCAGAGACCAGCCGACTACCCACAACCGGTAAGTGCTCGATAAACTACCCTGTGAATTTTGCATTTTTGAATTTCAAGCATTTTTATGCATGTTATAGCTAGTCAAAGATAGGATCGCATCCTGCGAAACGCGCATCGCATCCGGTTTTTCCCGGATCGTATCCGGTTTTTTCCGGATTCTGCGTCGCATCCGGGTTTTCCCGGATTGCATTCGGGATTTCCCGGATGGTATCTGGTTATCAATCGCATCTAGTTAGCAAAGGCTCGTATAACAGCTAACATGCATTATTTAACTGTTACTACGCGGTATTTAAAACTTTGAAATCAAAATTTAAATCTTAACACGCGGCATTTAAAAATGAAAAGGCATTAAAATAAAATTGACAGGCGCTGCAGAAAGTTTAAATTGCGCTGAAAGATTGATCACAGGCGTCAACAGACAGCTCATAGGTGGTGTTTCTCTAGTCAGAGGCGACGCTTTACACTCGCAGGCGTCACACTTTATCTCATAGGCGACAGAAGAATTTAAGATAGAATTAGAAAGAATTTTGCAGGTGTCACTTCTCTGCTGGAAGGCGTCATTAGATTGCTCGTAGGCGTCATTTCTCCTACAAACTGCAAAATTATCACAAAAGTGAAGGAAAAAACACACAAAACTTAAAATAAACGATAAATTAAGGCTCAAAGCCCCACGGTCGACGCCATTTGTGTGTGAATAAAATACGCCTTCATGAAATTAGTTTATTTAACTACAATTCTATGGAAATTTAATCTAAGAATTGCAATTAAATCAATAAGCATCTCATGGCTCTCTATCTAAGCATGTTGATAAAGCTCTCAGCCTTAATCTCTATCAATAACAGTCCTAAAACAAGAATTTGATGAAGATAAATGTCTAAATCTAGCTCAATTCTCTCAAATCATGATAAAATTATATTCAAATGCACTCAAAATGATCTCCATGATGCAAAATTGCTATGATAATCTCTCAAAATGATCAAATTGCTATGAGAATGACAAGAGGTTTGATGCTTTGCATTCGAATTTCTAGGATCCTTAATGATCTCAAAATGACTTCTATTTATAGGATTTTCCCAAGTGTAGGGGTGGAGTTAATTGATCATAGTTAAGTCATGGTTGAGTGAGAGGCTTTCAAATGGTTTCAAATGGGGGGACAATTTAAATGGTTGTCTCAAAGGTTGGGACAAAGGGACAAATTTGAGTGATTGAGATTCAAAGTTCAAAATGAGTGATTGAGATTCAAATTTAGGAGTGATCTATGTGCTTTGTGTTCTCAAATCCCATTGGTTGCTCAAATTTATGTTGAAAGATATTAAGATTTATTATTTCAATCAATTAATTAAATTAGCCATGTAGGGATGAATAGGTTCAATTTGATTTTTCATTTAAACTATACAATTAATTGATTAAAATTAATTATATAATTTTGATTGATCTTTTTAGGCTTATATTTGATTATTTGATGTCATGATTAATTAATCTTTTGATTTAATTTGATTTTGTCCAATTTGATTGATAAATGTCCATTTGATTTGATTATGATCCATTTTGATAAAATTTAAAGCATTTGGCTGAGATTTGCAGATTTGCTTGTTTAGAGAACACCTGGTCAATTTTAGGTGTCTACAAAAACATTGCATTAATTTTATTTTCTCCTTCAAGACTATTCTAAACTATAAACAAGTATTGTAGAGACTGTAGATAACAATTAAAGTTGTGTGTTACTTGTAGATTTATATTGATTATACATTCAATTTAAAATTTCTTACAAATATTTGATGTTTGTTGATATTCAGATTATTATTGCTTGTTTACATGTTTCAAATGTTGTAAAGGAGAAATTTGAGAGTTTGTAATAAGTTGTAATTTGTACTGTTGATTGGTGTTGAGTTGGTGCCTAGGAAATTGAGTGGGTGCTCAAATTGAAAGAGTTTGAGCTCTAAGAATACGAGTTTGGTGACTTCTTAGAGTTGGTGCCCTTAAACATTGTAATTAGCTTTATTCCTGAGGCTGAATTAGGATAGTAGGTCCTAGCAATGTTTCTCACTATAATTTTTCTCATCTTGGGTTTCTATGTAAAATCTTGTGCATTATTTCTTCTGTGGTTACGTCTCTTTGGTTTCAATTACAATTGCTTGCAGATTTCAATTAGAATTTTGATAAGTATTATTAGATGTTTTTTATTAAGGTAAAAACAAGTTTTGAAGGGACCCGAAACCCTTTACATAAGGTTAGCCAAAGATATTACATGAAAGCCCATCAAAACAAAAAAGATCGGACCCAAAAAAATAAATTAGATTTTACCAACAGGCTCATACAAAAGCCAGCTAGTAACCCAGAACCTCAAAGAGGACCAAAAAAAATCCAGCCTAACAACCATTAGTACCTCCCTTGTGGGAACGAAGAATCATATCAAAGGAGGTCGGAGAAGACTTTGATTTCTTTCCTTTCAGAGTGATCCAACCCTCTTCAACCTTAGCAACATTCTGCCAATCCAGCAAACCCAATGCTGGAAAATCACTATTTCAAGGAAGAAGACCAACAACACCCACCAAATTAGAGGCAATGACAGCAGAAACATCCAAGGAGCCACCAGAAACGATTTCCAAGGGAATGACCCCAGTCTCGGTCGAAGGAATAAGCAGCGAACCATCCCCCAAAGCCACATCGCAAGTAGATAAATCAGTTTGAGAAGAACTAGCAGCTTGGGACACACTAACAACCCCATCGGCAACAACCAAATGAGACTGCAACCCAACCTCAGAAGCCCCACCATCTGAAGTCAAAATAGCCTGAGAAGAAACCACATTTTCCTTTGCAAGAGAGCCCCTAATTTTAGATTTCTTCTCAACCGTATAATGTTGATTAGAAGCACCATTCCACCATGAGGCCGCATAAGACTTCTTTCCAAACCCACAATGCTCAATCACATGACCAGTTTTGTAACACCTTCTACACCTGAAGGGAATCCCTTCATAGTCCAAAGGTTTAACCCAACTACCCTTAGAAGATTTAATAAAGATTTCAGCAGGCAACCCTTTTGCCACATCTAACTCAACCAAAATACTAGTATAGGTGGAGTGAAGAATGTCAAACGATTCATCATCCACCAACAAAAAATCACCAAGAACATTACCCACATCCTCAAAAAGAGAATCAACCCACAAATGAAGGGGGAGATAAGGAAGCCGAACCCAAATCAGAATCTTATCAAACGTTTCAGAAGAAGGACAAAAATCAGAATGCTAGGGCTTGACCATTAATGAGAAACAATTGTTCTTACAGGCAAAATAATTATCGCACAAAATTTTCTTTCTATCCTCCTCATTTTCGAATTTTGCAACAAAAAAAACTTTAGCCATGGGGAAAATATGGACATTACCAGAAAGAAGAGGCTCCCAAAAATGGGAGATCACTTCATGCAGCTAAGGGAGGCTGGGCCAAAAAACCCTGAATCGACAAATAACACCAAGAGAGGAAAAAATAGACACATTTTGTTATGTTTCCTCCTTGGTCTCGTCATTCAATTCTACTGAAATAGCACAGGAAATAGGGATAAACTTTCTATCATCAGCTCGTTGGTTTAATGCCTGCTTAAAACCAGAAGGAGGGCCAGACATTGTCGGCTCCCCAAAGCCAGAAGAAACCCCAGCAGCAGCAACAAAACCCGCAAGAGCAGACGTCGCAACAGGCGCCAAATCGGCATACGAGGGGCCAGAAGCCACTACCAACACATTCGAACTACGAGAGTAGGAGGGTCCAAACGACTAGAGAGGGAAGAGCGGAACACCATCCTTCTGTCAAGCAAAATTTGACTTCATCCATAAGTATTACTAAAAGTTCTGATTAAGTAAAAATAGGATTTGAAAGGTCCCGAAACTTTGTACAATAGCAGCAAAAGATAGGTCAAAGAAAGTCCAAAAAACAACTGTGGAGCCCCACCAAACAAGCCAAAAGAGCTAACCATAGTTCCAACCAAAAAGAAAAAGGCCCAACCAGCCAAAAACAAGGATAAAAAGTTAAACTTAATAAGGATAAAAAGTTTGTACCTACTACAGAGGCAATGATTTTTAATTTTGTCGTAGTGGACATATTTTTAAAAATGGCTCATTTTATACCATGTCACAAGTATAGTGATGCTTCTCATATAGCCACATTATTTTTCAAGGAGATTGCTCAATTGCATGGGTTGCCAAAATGTATTGTTTAGATTGGGATATAAAATTTGTTGGTCATTTTGAGCATACTTTGTGGAAGAATATTCGAACACAACTGGGTTTTAGTTCAACATAACATCCTCAAACCAATGGTCAAACTGAAAGTTGTCAATCGAAACTTAGAAGATTTGTTGAAATATTTGATCAAGGATAAGCCAAATCACTAGAATTTGATATTGGCACAAGAACAGTTTACATATAATAATTATATAAATCAAACTATGGAAAAGAGCTCATTCCAAGTAGTGTATGGGTATAACCCAACATGTGTTGATGAGTTGAGAGATCAAAAAAGTGTTGTAGTGCATGATTTTTCTAAGTACATTCATGGTTTGCACAAAGAAGGGAGAACTTGGAGAAGAGTGCCATGAAATACACATGGCATGTTGATAACCATATAGAAGAGTGCAAGAATTTCAGGTTGGAAAGTTGGAAATGGCACATATGTGGAAGGAAAGGTTTCTACAAGGAACCCGGAATAAACTGAAATGGAAGAAGATTGGCTTGTGCACAATTTTGAAAAAGTTCTCATCAAATGCATATGAGATTGAGCTTCCAATTGAGATTGACATTTTTCCGATATTTAATGTTGCATATTTGTATAAATACCATGAAAGTGAATCAAGTGAACAACATGGTACAGTTTCAAATTTGCTAAATGTAACAGAATGGACACATCGATTTCCAAAGGAGTTTGAAAAGGTGATCAGATCATTGGTTCGTGGATAGCCAAAAAGACAAGGAGAAATGAATATTGGAAATCGTGCAACAAATGAGGCTTCTTGGGTTAGTGCTTTAGATTTGGCAAAGCTCAAGATTTAGGCTTTGGCACTGCCAAAATATTCATGAGTTACACACTCACGAAACATTTTCGTACCCATGGTGTCTCATGCTGAATCATTCAGGTCAGTCGGGCATCTCCTCAACTTTAATTTTTTTGTTTGTTTCTAGATGGTTTGGTTGAAGTTTTGGTTTAATTTCATTTATTGTCTACGTTTGTAATTCATTTCCTTGGTTACTTTTTCACTTGTCCATATTGTATACAACCCAAGCAATTCCCTTAGATCTTTTAAGTTGGTTGAAATTGTTGCAAGTTTTAAAAATGAAACATTTTAGTATTAAATCAAGTTACTACTGCATATCCAAGTGACCTTTCATTTTATTGCAAATATTGGAAACCAAGAGATAGATATATTGTGAAAGCGGAGGAGAAGAGTAATGTGAAGGGGGTGGTAAAAGAAAAGTCAAGGGAAAATTAAAAGAAAGGGAATTTGAATGCCTTTGGGAGCTCGTGGAGAGACAGAAAAATGAAGCACATGAATTGAAGAGTTGTGCTAGAATAAGGTGTAAAAGGGTGTGATGTGAAAATAGGGCAATCTAAGAATAGAGCAAGGGGCACAACCCTAGAATAGAGAAGGTGTGTCACTAAGAGATATAGAGGGTACAAAATTGAGAAGCCAATACAAAGGCTAGGAAGAGTGTTGTGTGGCCAAGGGGAGGCAAAGCAGAGTGTAAAGTGGGCTTAGAAAAGAAAGAACAGAGACCTACAAACAATTGAGTGTGTACAAAAGAATTGGTAACTAGAAGGTGCACAAAATATTTAGAAGCAACATTTGAAAAGTGCATAAAAGCCAAAAACAGAAGCAATGAAATGATATTTAGTGCAAGCATAAATAATTGCAAGGTGCATGGAAGAATATTGAAGGACATTGAATCAAATTGAGTGTAAGAAATAATTGTTAGTGATTATAGCAGAAAAATAAATTGTAAACAATAAAACTATTGATTTGAGTTTGTTATTGAATTGAATAAGCCTGATAAAATGATTAAATATGCAGATTTTGCTTACACCATTAAGCTTTTTTCGAGTTTTAAATAATAAAGATTGAAGCTTGAATTGAATATTGCTACAGCCAAACCCAATTTAAGAAAAAGTAGGTTGACCTGCATTATTACGTAATCTGCATGTTTTGGATTGTTCTCTATAGCTAACAAATGTATATTTTTTTTTTTACTTCTAAATTACTTCTCTTTTCCTTAGGGACATGTGCAAAAGCAATACAACCAAAATTTTGAAAATCACTTACAAATGGTTTTTTCTCTAACTAGGCTTCATCAAGAGTGACATTCTACAAGGTTTTACAAGGACTTTTATTAAGCATATAGACTATAGTATTCAAAACTTCTGCCCAATAACTGTATGACACATTTCAATTATGTACCATTCACCTTACCATGTCCATATTTGTCTTCTTTCCATGACTCCATTTTTTTCTAAAGTGTACATAGTAGTATGTTGTCAAAGTATACCTTTTTGCAAAATTCTTTGAACTAGTTAGAAACAAACTCGTCTCTATTGATTGATCTCGATGTTTTGACTTGATTACTTGTTTGTTTTTCAACAAAAGTTGTCCAAGCCACAAAATTAATAAAAAAATCTTAACTTATTATAGATAAGTAATCAAGAAGTAACAAGAAATAGGGAACGTGTAAATTAAAAAATTACCAAATCTAAGACCCCTTTGGCTCCCATGGCTTATAAGTATCAAATGGATGGCATTTTTTTTTCCTATTTGAAACCTTGTGCATGCATTATTAACATTCTGGAAAGGATGGAAGCCCATCCCAACATACTTGCCTAAACATTCACAATAGTGATGATTTAGATGATCAAATCTTTCATGTCAAAGTGTATTCATATTCTCAACCATTACTAGTGCAAGTGCCTTTCTTTGTTTTGAGATCAACTAATTTATACAATCCCTTTTAGTTTTTGCCAATACCAATAGTAATCACTTTGTTATCTTGAATAGTTGTTCTTGTATATTTGTTTCCTTGAAACTTTACACAAAGATTAGAGTTCTTAGTTTTTGGAGTTGATTGTTGAACCCCACAACTCCTAGAAATCACTATAACCAAAACATCTATTACATGAAGAGAGAAAAAACAATAGTGTTCTATGCAACACTCAAATTTGACCCATTAAAACATCATGATTGAACTTTTGTATTGAATGTATATTCGTAAGACACTAGATGTTAATATATACACAACCTAATCCTTGATCACTTGCTATTGCCCCTCAAGAGGATAGGTTGATTTTGTGTAGAGAGAGGCAAGTAATTCCTCACAAGGTAGATGAATCCCAAGATGGGATATGGACAGGGTCCAAAAGCCTTGAGGGAGGCTACTTGTAGATTGGTTACCAACTGCACATGACAAGTAATTCCCCATCCTCCTTACAATTGATGATTAGGAGAGAAGTACAAAATTGGAACTTAAGTATGTTAACCATCAAATATATTATAGATAATTAATTGTTTCTTAAGAGACAATAGCAAATAATTAAAAATTAAGTTGGATATATATCTAATATTATGTAGATCAGTATTCTAATTACAAATAAGGTATATCATACTAATTTGCTATCACACGGTGCTTGCCAACAATATAATGTGATTTGATATCTTTTGATGAGCACCAATTATAAATAATAAATTTCTTCCTTCCGTGATAAAATAAATAATAATTTTTTATCTTCCTTACGTAACTTGCAAGAGTGAATGGTTGTATTGTTTGAGGGTCGAGAGATATGACTCTTCTCAATTAGATCGCATCCCCTTATAACATAAGCAAATCGTATCTAAATCAAACTTAATGGTTATTCGTTAAACTTAACTACAATAGTTATTCAAATCGCACATAATATCTTCTGACTTAATCATTGTTAACATAATCGCCAACTTGATCATCTCCTAAGGTGGTGATACTCGGTATTTCTAAGTCTATGTCGATTGTGCCTTCAACATTTTTCTTTCGCACCTCTTGGAGACTTACCCCATGTGGCTGTTTAACTCCATATTTTGCTTAAATTTAAGCAGTTATCCCATGAAGAATTGAAATTGTGGGAAAATGATAATATATAATTTTTATTGAGAAACGGAGAGTGTTTCCATGAAGAATTGAAATTGTGGGAAAATGATAATATAGAATCTTTTTCCTAATTTAATGAAGCGACTATTACTTAGATAATGAAAATAAGCCATGAAAGAAAAGGGGGCGGCTTAAAATAAGTAGTGGCTGCTTATTGAAAAAACTCCACGTGTCTTCATAAATTTATTTCCCTCATTTGTTTCTAAATTTTCTCTTTTTTTTTATCACCAAATTTTCTCTCCAATTTTTATATTAAAAAATTAATATTAAAATGATTGTTTAAAAACAAGTAGCAATATTAGCAGTTGCATGGGGCCATCAGCTCCACAAAATACTCCTAAAAAAACTATGCAGTGGTTGCTAGCCAAAATAAGCCTAACAGCTATATGGGGCCTTGCCCTTAGACACTTCATCACTTTCTTACTCACCTTGAAATATTTTTTATTATACTGATATTTGATATTTTTTATTATATTCATATGTTGCTTCTTGCTCATCATCACTTTACACGGCTCTAATAGTCCATTTAGAATTTCAATCGTATTTGAGACTTAATTCTCTTGATTGCTAATTCCTCCAAATCCTTGTCACTGAAGATGGATAGATGATATGTTATTACTAATGTATCTGAGAAAATATCCATGCATAGAAGCCATGGAGATAACCTCAATATAAATCTGATTATATTGACTAAGTATCTCTTATTGTGCATTCGATCACGTTAAGCCAATGATTGCTGACTTCTTTCGTAATTATGATCCTCCGATTCATTATAGCAATTTTGTTTCTCTTAGACACTTCCCAAAATGGACGTGAAAATGGTCAGCTATTACAATTTGGATTTTAAATGAGGAACATGATAGAACAATTAGGTACGATGATTTCAATGAGGAAAAATAAACCATTATATAAAGGAAAAAGTGAAAAGAAACCTCACATGAAATCCTAGGTGACAATTAGATTAAATCGCATCAATTATCCTCATCCTATGATATGAGACGGAAAAAAATACAACCTAAAAATAGAAAATCACTCCTAAGTTTAGCTTAAGCATAATAAAGTTAAAAAAAGACCTAATTAATTAATTAGGTGTTTTTTCCTATTTTACTCTAACATTAGTGATTTTGCTTATAGATGGTAGGGTTTTGTTCATGTCAAGCACATGCAAAACATTCTAAAGTATGTAATTCATACCATTATTGAATGTCACCCTAATATTCCAACTTCCTTTAATAAAATGAGTCCAACCTTGACGTAAAAAAAATCACTACTACTCTCATTCTCAACAATACTTGCAACATTGCTAGCACTTTGTTCTTGGTCTTGACAGTCCCACAATGGGAGTATCACTACTGTGTGGTGGGGAGCCTAGTGATAGTATTGTTTGGACAGTTGCCCGCCGGCAAAGGAAGAATCATTCTCTCTCAATCTCCTCCCCCTGTTGTGAGTGAGTTGGCTTCCCACTCTTGATGTGAGTTACTAGTTGTGATGTCAGTGTGTTGTTAATGGTTTGTTCTTGACCTTTTTGTAAATATTTCACTTGTAATAGCCAACACCTTTTTTATTGTGTTGTCGTTCTCTTGACGCCTTTTGGTTGTGGTTGTGGTTGTGTAAGGGTCAACCCCCTTGCTAGGTTGCTAAACTTAATAAAAAAAATACTTACATACCAATCTTTGTGACTTGTATGGTGTTGAGATAAACCAAAGTCAAAATACAAAGTTGTAGAGTCAATAGACTAGTTATATGATGCCACCATAGTAAAGCCATATGTTGCTCCTTGCTCATCCTCGACAACATTTGCATATCATGACTTCATTTGACTACAAGCAAGATCTCATTGTCACTTATTATAATATTTCTTCAAGTGCCCTAACTCTTTATGGTGGTAACAATTCCACATAGATCTTTGCATTGAATTATCGTCCTTCGAAGATTCACTTGATGAACTAGTTGCTTTATTCTATCTATCTATACCTTTGCTTCATGAAATGAATGCAATCTTTGTGGTGTTTGAAGTTCTTGCTTTTGATTGTTCTTGCCTTCATTCCTTTAGTAAAAAAAATGTTGACAACTTCCCAAAATCAAGTTCTTGGATATCTGCAATTAGGGCAAGGACTCAACAAAGGAGTCAAATGATGCAGGCAAACTTAGCATTACTAATGGAATGAAATCTTGATCATCTACCAATTTTTCAATGTCTATTAGTTGATCATTATGATCTTTCACATGCAAAAAAATAGTCAATAATTTATTCTCCTTCCTACAACTTAGTGGAAAACAAAATACTTTTAACATACGAAGATACCCTAGCCATATTTACTAGGCTCAAACTCAACTCAAAATCAGCAAGATGATTTTCGACCCAAGCTCATACCCAATGCTCAACCTCAAATTTGGCCAAGACTTGCCAGAGAGTTGGGCAAATTAAAACTACCATGAATAGAGAATTTTAAGGATTTGAAAACCATAAACATAAAATCAAATATTAGTTGAAGAAAATATTTTAATACATATATCATAATTTTTTTCAAGTGAATATAAAACTCATGGATTGTGAAATCCTTACCATGAAAACAAATATCCAGCTAAAAGTATAATTATATTGGCTTAGAGGGGCTTGCATCACTCATTCCAACCTCCATAGTTATGCAGCAAGTATTGAATGAGTGTTTCAGATAGATCCGATAATGATGCAGCCATGACATATGCTTATGTCAGTGATACCAACATCCAAAGGGTTTTTTCATGCTCTATCCTCTTTTCACACGACTATTATCTCTCCTCTAGATCCAGCGGATCAACCTATGCAAGGTCCTCCTTGTTGAATACATGGATCCTCAACCTTGGTGATCCAATCTGATTATGGATCAACCTCTTCTAGAATGATGGATGATAAGTATGTGCCCAAGTTTTTTTCTTTTTTCTTTTTGATGAAGGTGAAGGCTATAATGAACATAAACATGATTATTCAACATTTGCACGAACAACCTGTTGCGCTTGTTGGTTTGTATGTGCTCAAACATACTCCAATATTTGTTGCTTAACTTGTGTGCTCGTCTTTTCTTAAATAGCATGTGATTTTGGCTCCAATGCTAAATTTATCTTCTTGTGCTTGCAAATGGAATGAGTGTGCTTTTAGATTGACAGTTTATTTTAAGTGCTCAAGTTTTTTATTTCTTTTTTAACTTTTTCTTTCCCTTTTTTTAACTATCATCGATCAAGTGTATTAGTTGGGACTTGTCAAGTACCTAAGTAACCAGTTCATAGGCCTCATTTTGACCTCCTCACCTCGGGACTTACTGGCTCTTGGTGAGTTTTTGCGAGTTTTGTAACAGTACTCCCAACTTCTAATGCTTGATATTTGGTTTTGAGACTTTCCCACAATGATGAAACTACAATGATATTTATAAGCTCTAGCACTAAGGCATCAACAATACACTGTTTTAGAAGCATTAAATCCTCCTTATGCCTTTTATCATAGGACTCCAAATTATTTGCAAGTCGTGCCTCCTTTTTCAACACAATTTGATCAAGGTCACAATAATCACAAATGGTGAGTATTTTATTACTCCAAAGACTAATTCTTTCTAGTCAACTTCTAAGAGTCAAACAAAAGAAACGTTTCAATCCCTGCCATATTTGGAAGCTACCCTAGACTCTGAGTTTATGGAAACAAATAAGTTGGGAGATCCATCGAGTTGAAACATAACCACTTAAGAAGGATGTTTCAGACTCCACCAGACACAATGTGGCAAGTTTTCATAATGTGTACTCTTAATAGTTGAATAGATACTAAACTAATAAAATATTTTCATGAAAATTATGCAACAATTCAAACAGGAGACTTGTAATACTAGAGTAAAACAATTGGACAGATAATTGTGTACTACTACATAATACACACAATGTGACGACATTTCAAGCAAAAATGTAAAAAAAAAAATAATACACTGACAGTATATTTAAACATTGATGAACTTTATCAAATTAAAAACATAAATAAATATTTTTTTTCTTAAATTAATACAAATATTTTTTCTACCACTTTCAAAGAAACTTCCATGCCGAACAGCAATTTTCTGTCAAACAACAATTTCTAACTGAAAATACTTAATGACAAGCTGAAAGCCTACAAAAATGCTACTGGAAACATCAACATGCAGCAAGGAGTTGCCTTCACTTCACAATGCCAATATGCTCTCACCAAAGCTGTGATATGAAGGACCTGCAAAACCTTCAGCAAGCACTTCCACGCCAATATCAGCAAGAAATGCTTCTTCAATGCCCTATGTGAATATGCCAAAATAACAAATATAAAACTAATATAAATCCCATAATCCTAATATATGTCCTATAATGCTAATATTAATTTATTAAAGATAGCTCAGTGTTGTTACTTTGCTGGAATGCTGCTGAAATTCACTTCGAGTGGATAACTCGTCTCTCCTCATGGGATTAATGTGGAAAGTATCTATGCTAATATTAATTTATATTAATAGCTTAGTGTTGTTACTGTGCTGGAATGCTGCTGAAATTTACTTCGATTGGATAACTTGTCTCTCCTCGTAGGATTAATGTGGACAGTATCTGCACATTTGTTTCATTTAGTATCTAACTATTGTCTGTCTTGAGTTTAGATGCTAATTTATTTGTGCGCATATTTTCCTTACAGGATGTTGCTGGAAATGAGAAAAAATACTATAGTTGGTGGCATGAAACAGAGCTGAAACAAACAAAGAACAAGCACAAAACAATTGACACAAATTTTAACCTGGAAACTCTAGTGTGGCGAAAATACCTAGAAGTGATAAACACTCAGCTTGCTCTCCTTCCTTTGGACAAAGTAGTTACAAAGAGATCAGATAGAGCATATACACTATGCTCTCTGCTGTCACTAACTCAACTACTCCCTGCACCAAAAAAGCTTATTCGTACAACCAAATGAACTCTCTATCTCTCTCTCCCTCAGTCTCTTGCAACGTAATTTCTTGACCCTGTTGTGGGTATCTCTTTGAAGCCCTTTCATGCATTAAGGACTTCCAAGCATGAAGAAACATGAAAAAATATTTTCTTTGCCATTGCTTTGTTTTATGGTACAAAATGGGCAAAAAATGTTGCCAGAATCAACACGAGAAAAGATGAAATTGCCATGCCACTAACAAAATCACCATGACACAATAAAACTACCACGGCACAGAAGACTTCCACCACACATTCCAAACCTCCTTGACGGTAATTCCACGCTGCTAACCTGCCCTATTCCTATTTGTTTAATAAAGTGATTTGCTTTTCTTTATCAATACAGAATGCACCTCCCCTTTTTGGGAGGCTTTTCATCCCACAAATGTTTGATGGTTTAGGAGAATAGGAAAGGTTTCTCCCACTTCTTCCTCGAAATACCATCTTACTTGCCTTCATGTGTTTCCCTCACTACTGATCTACCAAGGTCCAAGACTCCTGTGATCCTCTTCTACTCTCTAACCTTCTTCTGCAACACCAGATCCACCTCCGGCTCTCCTTGAGTATCAAAGAACAAGTCTTCAATAAAGGGTAGCAGCACTTTCTTACACCTTCCTGTGCCACCTGTCAATCTAATCCCAACAAAACTGATTGGATTTGAGTGCAAATAATAATTTCCTTCATAAGGTGTGGTTTATTTACCAATTCATCTCCATACTGGACATTAGCTATTCCACAAACTAATGTAATTCCACTATGAAGTTTGTCAACTACATAATTCTAAAATACAGCACCAAAAACAATATCTATGACTAAAAATAGAGGAAAATGGTTGAAAAATTGTTCACACCATGAAGTTTGTCAACTACAGAATTCTGACATACAGCACCAAAAACAATATCTATGACTGAAAATAGAGGAAAGTGCTTGAAAATAACTTCAAGCCAATTTGCAAGAGCTTTAAAAAGAGAACCAGAAGCATAGGAAAACTGAGAACGCACCACAAAACACAAGACAATGAATGTTGCACAGTGTTTGACAATGGAGAAACCCTAAAATGGAACTCCTAGATCACTATACACAGTCAATCACAAGGAATGATTGTCCCTAAGGACTACAAAGCATGACTTCTAAATCCAAGCTCCATGTCCACTGATGTCTGCAACTCTACAAAAGAAAACTGTTCTCTAGGCAACAACTCCAAATTCTCACACTCCAAGCATCAAATTCCAAGAGTGCCAACCCAAGAGCATTGTCTTCCTTTTAAATTATTCATAATTCATTTTCGTAGTTTTCCATCGAAAAATTGCATGGAAGTGGAATTGAGCCCATTTCTGACTGTTCTCCAACCCCACAACAAAATTTGATGAGAATGCCACTTTTCATCAGCCTGTGGTTACGTAATCACCTGGGCAAATATGAAAATGTCAGGGCTGTTACAAAATCCCCACCTATTGAAAAGTGGAAGATGGGAAAATGCCATTGTGGTTACAAAACCGCCTCCTGTCTGCAAACTAGTTGTTTCATTGCCAACTCCAAGACACTACATTATTTCATTTGCTCCACTATTTTCTAACTCACCTAAGATGTTCCAGACTACCCCAAAGTCATCTTCAACAATGAGAATTGATTATTCGCTTTAAAAGCAAACCAACATCAATGAAAATATGAGTCTTAGAGAGCTTCTGACTAAAGTGACAACATCTATTGCTCCAGCAACTTTCCTCAATCCAATTTACAGATCAGTAGCTGATATCATGACGATTGCAACCTTCACAAGAGCAATGATACATCTAACTACTGCCATTAAGCGAAGAAGCTCTTAACACAACAAATTTGCATGAAACATACAAGGCATAAAGAACTTTCAATGCATGGGTTCAGTACAGAGGGTTGTGGTATCAATTTGCAACAGTGGGCATGTTGTGACATCCAGTTGCAATCATAGGCATATTGCAGCATCAATCCAAGCCAAAGGGAAGAATTCTCCAAGGCCATACAACCTAGTAACCTACACAGTCTTCTATTGACAATGAAGCTTTTTGTTTATCTAAGAGTGCTTAGCACCCAAGGTGACTGACACAAGAAAATCCAAATTCAATACTGCAGGAGCCCAACTAAAGATCAATCAATGGAGGATCACCAAAATCCTTCAAGACATTAACCTCTATGGAGTGATGAGAAATTCAATGGTTCCAAAGGTTAATTTGGTGGCAATTTGTGCCAACTAATCTAGAATACAAAACCTTGAGAAATTATCCAAACTTCTTCCACATGAAATACAAGGGTTTACAACATTCATTTAACTAAAGCAAGGTACTCCGTTTACTGCAATATCTTAACGAGGTTGGTCTAAGGCAACAAAAGACAAAACAAGATAAGAATTATGCAGAAAGGCAACATTCTATGTTCATTCCATCCCCTTATATACCACATCAATGCAGAAACATCCAATTAAATTCTAACCAATCCTAAAGACATCTCAACCAAACTACAGGTGGCACAACATACTAATGCGCCCTAGGGAGGACGCATAACCATATATCGCATGGACTCTGGTAAAATTTATCCCCATCCAACACTAAGACAATTTTCCACGCTGCAATGTCATGTCAAACAAGAAGGATGGATAAGATTGAATGAAGGGAATAATTTGCTGCACACAAAAAAGGTGTGCAACACAACACTAAAATTAAATTGGCAAATACCCAATGGAAACATAAGACTTGTTGCTGTATCATTACCATTTAAGTCACAATAAAAGGTAGCCAACAACTAAGGGTGCAAGAAGTAATAAGGTTCCATGTGCTGGCTACTTGTTTATACAATATAAGTATGCAATGTTCCAATGAAGATGCTCAAGGTATAAGTGCTTTGCTTTGTGAAGGAGTTAGACCTGCCTTATACAGCACTGCATATTACACAGCTTAGGGCTTTGGACTTAAAACAACTATGCTTGCATTGACTAAAAGCCATTCTGTCCCTTAGGGATTCAAACTAGTAAGAATTACTAGCTGAACATATTCTTGCCCTTCAGCAAAAGGTTCCCATTCACATATCCAAATTTGGAGTTGAAAAAGATATACAAGCTTATGCTAATTTTAAATGAAACACCAGACTTCTCTACAATGAGATTATTCTCAGTAACAAATGCATTCTGGTTAATCATTGCATACAGCATATATATTTATATAACCACTACAATTTATACTAGAGATCAATAAAATTTCGTTTCAGGATATACCACACTGCAAATCATGGCGCAACTCAGAATATCCTGCTAATTTGAATGAACTTCATGTCAGCAATAGCTTAATAGTGAATAGGTAAGTGTTTCACATTGTTCAATGACTGTTCATTGTGCCAAATGTCAAGTTCTTAAAATGCAGAAATGGTGAAACATTCAATCTAGCACCATAGCATAACCCTTCAACCATAGCCAGAAATTAACCCATAACAATATTCAGTAAATACTTTAAAAGTCTCTAGTAGCACCAAGTTTACACATCACAACAATTGCCTCTAGTATTCCAATGCTTCAAATGGTTTCTACTGGGCTTGTGCCACTAACCTGTGAAAAGTGTGGCATGAAAAAAGCAGGCAATCGATGAATAACACTAGAGTCATATTCTCAATAATTTGGGCCATCATGCACCACATTCTTAAACCATACAAACATGTATTAGTTATTCTACTAATCACAACAACCTAATTTAAAAATAATAAAAACAGAAGTAGAACATGTGCACCATTGGCAGCAACTTTCTTCACCTTCTCCAAGCAAGGAAATGGTGCAACTGATCCACCCAACCACTCTAATGGTAAGTACAAGGTCCAATAATCCAAGAGGTAATGACGATAGATACTGCCATGCCAATAAACTCTTCCTTCTGCCATTGGAGACATTCCAAATGCATTCCCTGCTCATATATACATGTTGATACCATAGTTGAAAAACTTGCCAATGCCCGAAAAAGAAAACTCAGCAAAAACTTGGCAAAAAAATCAGTAACTTGAAAATTTGCTTAAATTTAATTAGAAATGCATCCAATGAGTCAATAAATGAGTACATAAAAGAACAAGCTGACTCAAGATATATTTGATTGACTTAAATGCAAATTGGGTACAAAATGGCATCCTCTTGTGGAATGCTGATGGCTAGTAGCCTGATAGTCTGAAGCAAAATTAAAAGAGCAAATTGTTTTTGTAAAACTAAAAGTAAATACAACATCAAAACATTTTACATCTTCCTCTTCCCAGCTCTAGTAAAAACTAGGGGAGAGGTAGAAGTGACCCATAGTAGCAGAAATCGGGAAAAAAATCCCAATTATAACCGATTAATTGGGAATCGCGGCTGGCACTGTTTTTTTCCCCAAAAAATTGGGAAAAATCAGTCAATGCCAGTCAACATTTTTTTTTCAAAAAATCCAGATTAAATTGTGAATAAATCCTGAATAAATCGGGATTAATCTGGAAAAAAAGCGCGCTAAAAAATAATGTCGAAAACCCTAAAAACGAGTGAAGAAAAACAGTGGGTTGCAGTTGGAAAGCACACACAGGAACAACATTGGATTCGGCATTCGGCATTCGGCATTCGGCATTCGGCATTCGGCATTTGAAGCAGAGAGGTGGATTTTCTCTCGTTTCCTTTTGTTTGCGTTGTGATTTCATCTGTGCATGCGCTGCAAGTTCCATCAAAATTTATCTCCAGGATGGAACGCCCTCACATGTTAGAACATTATTTTATCGCCGTGCTGCAAATTTTATCTTTTAACATTACCGAACATTTGAGATTATCTGACATTATCAAATAAATTTTATTGCATACAAATGTTCCAGTGTTAGATAACTATTTATTAGATAATTGGAACAATCCATGGGCATTCATTAGATAATGGGATAATTTATTTATCTTCACTTTTTTTAGTGCAGCTATGAATAATTACAGATTATAATATTTTAATACAGATTAGATACAAATTAATAGTTTTTCATATTTATTTCTGATTGCATAAAGAAATAAATAAACTATGAATTATCTGATATAAATAATCTATAAATAAGAAATAAATAATCTGTATAAAATTATAAATAAATAATGGAGATATGATAAATAAATCAGAAATAAATAAATCTGATTGCATAGTTTAATAGTTTTTCTAATCTGTATGTCAATATGGAGATTTAATACATTTGATTTTGTACTTAATTAGGTTGACTTTGTACAAAGTCACAAACTATATTGTAATTGACATTTTGACATCTATGAATATATGATGAAAATCTATTCTCTACAATTTACTGGTTGAACTCTATATTTTATTTGCTCTCAATATATCTATGATGTGGAAATGCCCTTTAATTTTTTTTTTAAAGTAATTTTTGACTGTTTATCTTCAGTTTTTACCTTTTTTTGTAAATCCGATTTTTTCCCGATTTTTTCAAAAAATACTAGTCCTCTGGTTTGCCAATTTTTTCCCAAAACGATTTATGCTTCTATGGGTAGAACTAAACGGTCTAGCACTAGGAGTCCGTTGTGGCTCCGCCTCCTTGCTCGGCATGATAGGTTGTGGCTTGACCTCCATCCAAGATGTAGAAGTTGTTGACACTGGCAATGACTCGTCATCATCCTCAACCTCCTTATCCTCCTCAATGTCATCCAACTTGAATCCAAATCCACCCCCCTCTTCATAGCCTGCCTCTCCAAATCATAGATGTCATCCTCGGTAAATAATGGAAGCCACTCCTGCGCTCTCCAATCATTGATAGGATCTATATCATCCAATTCAATTAGACCACCTAATATTTCCTCTACATTCCTTGTGCACAACCGAAGATTATATTGCACAAAGACAAGGTCACGAAGGCATTTATGAGCTAACTTATTCCTCTTCTTCATGTGGATGGTCTCGAACAAGCTCCAATTGCGCTCACAACTAGATGAATGACAAATCTTCGCTCCTTGTCACAAAATCGTTGCAAATGACCTTGTACAAGGTTGGGAGGGTATTTTTTCACTCGAGGAGCAAAAGAAATTAGTCAAAATGAAATTAAAATGAGCTCTTTTAGCATCCCAAGCATTATATTCTTCTGCCACCGAGTTTTTTGCAAAAAAATGCCAAAAACCTCGAGAGTTTTTCATAAAAACTCAGGTGAGATTTTGACGAGTTAATGGCAAGTTCACTCGCTGCCAAGAAAAACTTGCGATATTTTCAAAACTCGTCATGTTTTCAGAGAGTAGTGCAACTATGGTCGTTACAACTCTTCCAAAGTAGTGACAGAGATGAGATAGAGAGCAAACATACAGCAAGAGTCGCACTCAAGGATCATAAACAATAGCACATTCAGCACAGAATAGACAACATGGCCAAGTGCAACAGCCAACAGAATGATAGAGACAAGAGGTTAGAAATAAAAGATTTGGTATGACTAAACAAATTTTACAACTATCCCCTTCTAGTTTTTACTCAAGAAAGCAACAACAGTGGCTGGTTTATTTATAACTTATACACACTCTATAACCCTAACTCAAGATTTATTTAAGTGTTTTCACAACAAATGGTCTACTTTTGCCCTCACTCTAAACTCGGCCCAAAATTTCATCTAAGCAACAAACAAGGGACTAGTTTAACTTCAATTCTTTTTTAACCCAGCCCACTAAATAAAATGGCACTAATGTGCATGTAATCACTTGTAATCATTCTCACCCTCCCCGCTTCCCTAGTGCCATAAGCTATGTTACTGGTCCACTTGCAACATAAGTTGGGTCCCAGTCCAGTCCAACAAGAGTTCAAGGTCCAAGTCCAATCCTTTGAATTTCTTCATCTTGAATTGCTTGAATTTTATCTTGCCTTGATCTTGTAGAAGCGATGAGGTCCTTCATGTAGTTGGATCATTCTAGTTGATCTTGGATTTCCGAAGGAAATTCAAGATTGTGATAATCTTCTCTATTTGTATACTTGTTCATTATCCTTGTACAACTCGTTCTTTGAATTCAATCTTGATGACTTGAACTTGAACTTGACTTGCATGTTCATTTCGTTTGAGATGTACTTTGCAATCTGATCATCGCATCTCATAATCCTCTTCATTGCACTTGCACTTTCATTTTGCTTTCCAACTTTAAACTTTTTTGCTAACTTGGCATGCCACTTGAAACCTTTGCTGATGCTCACATGTTGTAATCGTGAAATGCTCAATCTTGAACATCACCCTTTGCACATGACATGATCATCCTCCTGCCATCTTACTTGCTTGAGTTGGATCTGGTTCGTGCTTCAGACATTACCCCTGTATGAAGCTGGAGATTAATAACCACTTGTAAAAATTTACTTTAAATCATAATGATGTAACATCTAAGACTGATATTGAATGAACAAGTTGCATGTGAAACATGATTTGAATGCTAGCAACAATCAATTTTAAAATCTGGGAGTTCTGAAAATTGCTCTTGAATTGTACTTGATTTGCTAAATTTGCACTCCTGGTGATAAAATCGGAATTCAAACTATGTAGGAGTGGGCTGTGTATGTATTTCGATTTTAGCCTTCAATAAATATTGATTTCTTCACCCAAATGGCTCGACTATGCTGGCCTCTTCCTCTATTTTGATCTGTTCCTCTTGTATTTGAAGTTCAAATTGTGTTTGAAAGTCTAGTAGATCACCTTTTTATATATATGCTCTCAGGACCTCATTGAACGGTCACCACCCTTCGTGACTACATGCCGACATGATTAATGATTGGAGTTTTAATGAAATTCCATTGCAAATTTGCCATGGGACGGAAATCATAGCCTTCTTGGAATTCCTTGCGGAAATCATCTTGCAGTTGGAAATTTTGTTCAATTCAGTCTTCGATCAGAATGTAGGCTATTCTTGGAATTTCATTATCGCGTGATCGGATTTTATGATGTGCTTGGGCTCGATCCTAAGTGCTGGCGGAAATCTCTTCCTTGGAATTTGCTGGGCAGAATTTAGGTAAGGCTTGGAATTAATTCATGGCGGAAAATGGAGCCTTCTTGGAATTATCTCTCAAAACATGGGCGGATCTTGTGGTCTCCATATCAATCCTTGGCGTAAGTTTATAGTTGTTTGGAAATGCTTGCGAATGAGAGGGTGGAAATCATAGGGAGATTGGAAATTGTCTTTAGATGAGGTGCGGAATTCAGAGGATGCTTGGAAATTGTTTACAAAGAGGGGGCGGAAATCTGGTGACCCTTGGAAATTTAATTCCAAGTGAAGGGCGGAAATTGGGTGGTCCATGGAAATTGTTCCAAGGTATGGTCGGATTCCGACCATGCTTTGGAATTCAATTTTGAGGTGAGTTCAAAAACAATCGATTCCCCCTTGTTCATTGAAAATTCTGAGTTCATCAATCAATCTCCTCTCTTTAAAATCTGGTTTTTATCTTTGCAAGTGAATCCTTAATGCTTTGCCAATCAAATTTGTTTATAAACACTTGCATCTTCTTGTTCCAATGCCCAGATTTTTCATTATACCACCTGAATTCGGATCTTGAATGTGCCCACATTGATTTGGAGTTTGAAAATTGCCTCTAACACTAGGGCAGAAATTTGATGGTAGCACACGGATTCTGACCTGGTGTTGGAATTCCACCTTAGTGCATTTCAACATTTTGCTTAGTCTTGTCAATCAAGTTAAAATCTTGGGTCTTCTTTGTCAATTTGAGTTTTTTCAAATCCGATTGAATTTGTTTTCTCCATTGTTCGCTTAGACTTCCCTTAATTATTTCAGGTTGGAATTGTGGCTATCTCAATCAGAATTATTGATTGAGGATTTCATAAGTGTCGCTTGAAGGTTGATATTGTTTTCAATGTAAAATCAGAATGATACTTAGCCAAAACCTGAGAGATTTCACCATTTTGCAAATCATAACTTGATCAGGGGTTTGGATTACTCACGTGCAAAGAAGCTCCATTCAAAGGCAGATCTAGGTTTCCCACCACGGGCTGGAGCCTTAACCTAACAACTTCGTTCACCTTATGGTTTGAACTTGCAACTAGACATCCACTCAACTCTCAAACTTGCCCAATTTCTAGATCCCATAGACCTGGAGAGTTCAAAACTGCTGCCAAAACTAAACTAAGCCAACTGCCTACTCCACGAGCAAGCAAAAAGAGGGGGTCCCCATTTGCAATGGGGTGATGGTGTAAAAAGATCACAAGTAGCTACCTTCAATTATTAGGACTTTAGGATCGGTGGTCTAGTAGAGCCTAAAAGTACAGTAGAGAGCAAGTCATTGTCTCCTGTTTGTTGGCCACCGATCTGAGAGTCCTAATAATTGAAGGTATACTTTATTGTGATAATCAGGCAATCAGTTGGGAACACCAACACAACCTGCTGCATGGTGTGTATATATATATATATGGATGTTGAAGTAGGGAATACTCCCCTTAGGTCTAGTAGATCCTAAAATTGCAGTAGAGAGCAAGTCATTGCCTCCTGTTTGTTATCTATATATATATATATATATATATATATATAGAGAGAGAGAGAGAGAGAGAGCAGAATGTTCTCACTGTTATATCAAGGTCTAAATGGATCATACCTCAGAGTAGTTATATCCTTGATATTTTATCTCATTTAGCACTTTGAGAACATAAGATAACTGAAATACATAAAACAGAAAGTAAATAGTTTGTTATTCTGATTTAAGATCTAGGTTTTGAACCAGACAACTATTCTCAAATCAGTGCCTAACCCTACATGCAAGTGCCTTCTCCATGACAACAAAATTTCATATTCAGAGGACTGATATTAATTATATTACTACATTACAACAATATGTCCAAGAAAGGGTATTACTTGTAACTCTTCTTAATGATACCTCAACATAACACACAATCCCCCATATCTTATTTAAAGCATTTTTAATCCATTAGTTGAATAGAAGCAATATCTCAGATATACCATATAGAAATTGTTTACTGATACGTGCAGATACTCTTAGTATCTTCACTTACAAGGAAAATGTTCACATTCAAGGAGACAGTAACAAATAACACACACCAGTGTTTTTGTTAAGCTTAATCTGAATATCAGATTGCCACATAAAATGGAAATAACTCACAAAAAATATAACCTGCACCTCTGAACTGCACTTCTCCTTATTGAATAGTCTTCATGATTACAAAACTTTACAATAGATCCCTCTCAATTACCATATGACTCGGATATTCAAAATAGTTCAGATCCCTTACAACATCAAAAAGTTCCCTACTTATAAAAAAAGTTCAAAACATGTTGACCTAAAGCCTCAAAAAGCAGTTTTACAATATTTTGACTTTTACGATACAAAACAAATTTGGGAACTTGTGCCCATTACAATATATGATTTGATCATTTAAATTTTACTATTTGATCACATGATTGCTGATAAATATTTCCAATTGCACGGCTTGATCCATTTGCATAGGCCCAAAATGTTGCACCGCTTGAAAGTTGCACAACCCAGGTCATCATTGCAAGATTTGATTCAACTGAAATCTAATGACTAGTTGAAATGGAAATCAACCACTTCCATATCTATCCTCCCAAGCTCCATATACTCTATCTCTTGGCCACTGACATTCCCAAAACTTGACAACTTTTTCATTCTGACTTGTGTATTGGGCATCTAGGATTGCCCTTGATTCTCTGCCAATGTTGTCACACAATTTCTCCAATGAAATTAATTCATCCAAAACTGAATTGAATGCCCGTGTTCAAATCTCCATCTACACATACCAATGAACTTGAACCCACAACACCAAACTCTTCTTTCCACTGTTCTAGGATTTTTAGCTCGCCCTGATTCATCTTAAAGCTCGGTATCAACTTGACCTCCATCTGATTAATTGCCTTTACTTTTTTCCTCAATTGTTTGTCAAGCTTCATCATGCAAGATACCACATCATGCAAAGCTCATATTGTTTCTACTACTCCGTGCAATTTTCGGGGTTTATCTGGATCATACTCAGTTGATTTGACCATGTGCTTGATTGTAGCATTTCTAGGCATCCATCTATTCACAATCTCAAACAGACTAGCTGAGTCCTGCTCATGCTTCATTAAAGCTTGATTTTAGTTGGCAATTGCCTTACATGCATCATCTACTTTCCCATTGATCTTTGCTAACCAGTGATTAACTAAATCTGATACAATCTTACTATAAGCTTGCATTTTCTCCCCATTGAAAGTCTGCATGTGATCTTTTAGCTCTGTTATCTCTGCAACCAAAGCTTCTCTATCTGATGGGAAAATCCCACCTGAAGGGCTTGCTATGATTGGCACTGAACCACTGGTGGATGCCATATCTTTTTCCTCCATGGCTCTCAGCTTTATTATCACCTAAATGTATTTCTACTAGAGCTCATTGTGATCCTGCTGCAACTTTCTCATTGTGGCTTAACTAAACATGGCAGTATCAATTGCTAGGGTTGTTGCATCAGGGGCTGGTGTATCTAATACTCTTCTCAAAACAAGATTCCCCCTTAATTGATCAATGCTCCACATCACATCAGATTTATCTGTATTTGGTGCAAGGGTCCAAATAGCAAGTGTTTCAAAAGTCAGACTGAATCCCAACCCAAACACCTCTTCTACCCGCTCCTTAGATGAATACACTTCTTTATTTACCTCCTAATAGTTTCAAATGCCAGGGCACTTGCCAAATCCCAATTTGGCAGTAGCAGCATGCCACTCTCAATCACCATTCTTCTCCCTTCCTCTGGAATGTTGTCGTCAGTTCTGAAATCAATTTTTGTCACCACCCTTTTTGCTACTTCATTCCACTGAAAGGGATCGACTTTATTTCTCTCTGCATCAACTTTATCTTGATATGTTGCTTGTTTCCTTCTTGTCACAAAATCCCTGAACTATCATGTCTGCACAAATTGGTCATCTGACAGGAATTTTTGAAATGCTAGGGCCCTTATGTCCCATGTATCATCACTGGCTACCTTGAGAAAGTCAATGCTTTTGTTGAAAGACATTGAAGGCACTATCATTCCAACTCCTTCCTCTTTGACATCCCCTGATTCCACTTGCATCTCCTCAATGACAATTATTTAGATTGGATCTTTATCTTTATTGTCAGAGGTCTTTTGCCTCTTACTTTGTTGACTTTCAACTTCCTCTACATCCTGAGATGTTGAGGTTTCCTCTAATTCTTCATTGACTAGCCTTACATATGGTTTTGCAGGAACCCTTGGATCTCTATGCAATTCTTCTAGAGCCATGATTTTCTCTGCATTCTCTTGATCTGGATGATCTTATTCTCTTCTTCTGCAAAGAACCCTTGGAATGATGCATCCTTGTTGACTTTGTCCTTCTCTGCCTTCATGATTTGGTTCCATTATTCTTCCTATCATTTATCTCCTCATAAGTCGGAGAATTTCTGACTATGTCTTCCTCTAGCAAAATCTCACGCACCACAATTGACTTAATTCACTTTAAGTCTGACCACATGTATGAAACCATCAAGATCAAAATCGACCCCCGCAATAGCAAATTGCAACAGTGCACATTTGGTCCAAGCCCTCATTATTTGCTGCTTGAAAACCACACCACTTTAGGGTTGTTGGGAACAAGGAAACCTTCTTAGGACCTCTCAGATGAATCTTGTCTAGCTCATTCAATTGTCAAGCGATCTCCAAACAGGCAATTCTTCTTGACACACACATTGACAAAAGATGTGGTTTCAAAGAAAACCCATATAATCTGAAATATGTGGAGTATTGGTTCAGATCTTAGTTACCGACTTAGATGCAGGTACGAGAACCTGGTAGGTGGATGCGTGAAATTTTTTTGGGGGGGATTCGTATGCGTTTGGGTGTGTGTGTTGTTGACTTGGTGATCAGCACCTCCTTGGAGATTCGTGACATGGCTTAACCGCCTCCCATGGATCGGGTTAAATCTGGCATTTGTATCGGGCATTGAGAGTTCGAGCTTTTGGTGCAACGACAAATGATTCCAACAATTGGTATCAGAGCCTTGGGTCACGGGTCCGAGTCTCCCTTCAATGGGTGCTAAAGGCTCAGTCAGTGTTGGGGGGGAGATTGTTGACTTGGTGGTCAGCACCTCCTTGGAGATTCATGACATGGCTTAACCGCCTCCCGTGGATCGGACTAAATCTTGCATTTGTATCGGGCATTGACAGTTCAAGCTTTTGGTGCAACGGCAAATGATTCCAACATGTGTGTGTGTGTATACACACAATTAAAGAAATATACAGAATTGTAAAACTAAATCATTTGATATTATGATACTTCATCATTGATCAATGCCAAATGCCACAGATAAATATTAAATGTCAATTAATAGTGCAAAAATATTCAAATAAGTCATATCATATGTGTCCATTTTCACGATTCCAATGAAAATCATTACAATTTCAAAATAAAAATAAATAAAACACTTTTAAACATGTTTTTTTGGTCACTTTAAGTGACCCCGATTGTTGATTCTCTCGGATGCGAGCTGGGTGTGCACAGAATGCACACCATAGCCTGTGGATGCGCTTGGAAGAGTGGGGTTGCGCATACTAGCGCATCTGCAGGCGGTGGCACACACCCAACCCGCATCCACAGAAGCATTCGCATCCAGTGCAGGCTTGTAGGAGGCGCATCCTGCAACTAAGGTTCAAATACCAATCTCCCCAATTGTGCTTTACCCCCAACTCTGGTGTTCTCTCCTAGGGCCTACTGAAATCCATTACATCTTTGGGAATTCTCTCCAATTGCACCCTAAAGTAGGACATCGGTTTCCTCACAAAAATCTCCTCAAAGATTATGAAATCAGGATTCTTACAATCCCTATCCCATAGATAGGTCTAGCATTGCACCAAGAGGAGATTGTTCTGATTGTCAAATTTCTTGATTGTCCCAAATTTGTCTCCCTACATATAAAAACATGTGACACATTAGAGAATAAAATTTGAACTTTGGCTCAGTTGGATTGGCCTTGAGAGCCACCATTTGCCAATGCATTTAATCTACCAAGAACATGGCAAAATCAAATTCAGCGTTCATTGGTTCATCCTAAATATCCAAGGCCATGTGCATTATGGGAACTTGCATTTTCTGCTATGCATCTTCACCAAGGATCTGACACCAAGAGTAGTATGTCTTGATGAAACAATCTTTAAAAGTTGCAATGTCAAGGGGCTCTTTCTCAAATATCTTAACTCCCTTCCATCAGCTCCTTTTACCCTATGACCTAGGATCTTTACCCTTTTGTAGGCACTTCTATTAGTTTCATACTTGGTTGTGAAAGTGTCTAAACCTATCTTCTTGTTAGGAGCCCCACTAAAACCGAAAACCTCAACAACATAAGGTTTTGTGAAAGCAATTATGGGGGTCCCATTTACTGCAAATACCTTCTTCAATTTCATTTCATATATTTTTGCAACAAGGGCAAATCCTACATCAACGAATACATTAGGGACCACAACTTTACCATATCCAAGTACCAGTTATTTCTCAAAGGAAAGTGTGCCAATCTTTTCTTGCACCAATGCTCAAACAATGCCCAACAGGCCATAAGCACATTTGCATCCCTAATTCATTCTAGCGTATTTGTAAAGCGTTCGCCAGTCTTCTTGTCCTTTGTCAAGTCCACCGGCTTCTTTGCATACCCAAGGCATTGGACGAACAAATCTTGCTCCAATCCCCTTTTAACTTTTGATGTGTAGGCCATTCTGTGTATGAGGGTTTTATCTGCACACTGGGGTTTCTTTGAAATCGCAGGTTTTTGTAGCAAGCTGCAATCTTTTCTGTCAGTTGTGATCTCTATAGAAAATACTAAGCAATTGAAAACAATTCAAAGCACAAAAACCAAGAATACTATCACTTGAGCACTTACAAACCCTAATTGTTCAATTAGAATGGTTGAGAGCTTAAGTCGAACAAAAATCTTGATTGGAATGGATTTTTACTTAACAAAACGGTCATAATCATGCATTTATTGCAAAAAATGGGCAAAAAACTAATAAAATTTCCAGCTACACAAGTATCTGGCCAATGAACCAAGAACTAGGTGTTTGCAAAGTTAAATGTTGTCGTTGATGTGTTCCGATCATGGCAAAATCAATGGCTGAAATTCAAAGGGGTACCAATCAGGTTTTGCTACCAGTAGATGCACTTTTCACCTTGCATCCATTTGTCACAATAGCACGGCTACGCAAGCCCGACTAGGACCCACATTGTCTCCTATGCGCTTATTTACTATGCCTTAGCCTTTGCTTACCTGGACAAGGCCCAACTACCACATCTCACCTCGGCGTAATAACCTGAAGATATTTGCCAGAATCTTTCTGACAATATGTGCTCGCACTCCAATCATCTACAAACACTTTTGTCTAGCCTGACCGTTGACATCAGGCCCCACCATGGATGCATCGACAATTATTGTATCAATGTGGCTTCGACAGATCTAGAGCTTGTGACGCAGCATCAACTGTTCATCTTAACTTAGACACTTGGACTTAGGACATATTATTTGCACAAGTTAGATCGATTACTAGGCCGAAGGGAGCAATTTGTGACTTAAAGATGAGTAACAGGGAATAGTAATATAGCAAGTCAACATTGAATTATAATGCACACTTGGGACCAAAGCTAAGGGTTTAAGGCTTTAGTTTTAATTTTTTAATTTTGATTTTCAAAAAGATTGTTGAGACCCATTTTGCCTCCAACACAATTGTGTTGAGATGACTTGCGAAGGTCCATAGGCACTTTCTAGCATGGCCATTAGCCCAAATTGCTCCATATATAGGCAATCTAGCATTACAAGGGCAACAAAAATTAAGAAAATGGTCCTAGATGACATTTGGAGGGATTGTGTTGACTCTTGAGTATCTCCTAAGTTTCACTAAGCCCATATTGAGAATGATCCATTATACCGACATGGACAAGTCTTGTTTGGGTGAGGTATATGATGGCATTGACGCAATGCTTAAGAAGATGCAAGTTATCATAAATGCAAACGGGCAAGATCTTGAAGAAAAAATTCTTCAAAGAACTACACAAAATCATTGAAGAGAGATGGAACAAAATGACCACTCCACTGCATCTTCTTGCCTTTGCAATGAGTCCCAAATATTATAATTCTCAACTCCTTTCTATGACATCAAGAGTTGCCCCATATAAAGATGTTCAAGTCGCTCAAGGGTACATGGTAGCACTTCACAAACTCTTCATGCAGTGAGGGCTAAGGTTTCACATGCTCCAACAATTGTGGTCTTAATGCTCTTCATAAGATTCTCATAGTTGGTGGTACTTCCATGCGCTATACACGCATACAACCTCTTACAATCAAAATTTTATCGCAAGTTTTATAAAAATAATCTTTTAGGTTTTATTTATATATTTTTCATCATTTAATTTTTTAAATTGTTAAGCCTAATTCTATCTTAGTAGGTTGCTAGTTCATCTGCATCTAAGAGGAATTGGAGCACATACTCCATCCACTCAATAAAATGCAATAGACTACACTCAAAGACAATGGACTTGGTGTTTGTGCATTCAAACTTGCGGCTCCTTACACAAACAATGTGGCTACAAAGAAGGGGACACAAGAAAGTGGGATATTGAGCCAGTGCATCTTGACTTTGATGCTTGCACTACCCACTTTGTTGCACATGATGTTGACAATGACTATAAGCCAACTAGTGGTATTCTATTTTCAGAAATTCTTTTTTTTTTTTTTTTAAATTAAATTAAATTATGTGGGTGCTTTATTGTTGTGTTTTGTGTACTTGCATATTTTTTCCACTTCGGGTACAGTGATGCCCTATGAGGGATTTTGTCTTCTGAGACTTGATTTATTTTATGGATTTATTTTTGTGCACCTTGGGTTTATATTGTGGGAATTTATAACCATTTTCATGTCTTGATTGGTTCTTGTATGGTTGTGTTACATCTGTTGCTTATGTTGTGTGTTCTTTGAGTCTCTGATCATTATGTTATTTTAACCACAAAAAGGTGACGATCAGTTTTGTGTTGAGTCCTAATTATCTTGGTCACCCTGTTTCTACTGTTATGGTGGTTCTGTGTTCTAAATGCTTATCTTGTGGATTAAGTTATTTCATGCATGGAGATAGGTTCTTGTGATGTTTTGATGATCATTGATCTTGTGATCTGATACGAGAATTTGTATTGTTCTGTTGAGATGTCCAATATGGGATGGACAGTTTGGATCCTTGTATAGGATGATATGTTATTTGTTATGCTCCAACATTTTCCTTGGTAATTATCTTAATTTATGATTTATGAAAGTCTTTATGGTTTTGGTTTTTCTTTCTTTTGGTTGGAGCATTAGGGTAGGTTATCTAGCTGTGTAGTAGGGGGTAGCTTGCAATAAGCGTCGGGGCCCGCAAGTGGCTGCCATGATCACTTATTGTAAGTAATCTTAACAAGTGATAACATAATGGTTAATTGGGTTTTTAAAATGAACTAATAAAATATGTTTCCTCACCCATGCTTGAGCGCTATTATAGGCTAAGATGGAGGATGAGATGATGCTTGCCGCCTCGAGGGGTGTGTGTCTGGCATAGTTAGTGACTTTGTCTGTTTGAGAGGTCATTGATACCATGTATGATCACTTGAGTGCCGGGGTCCAGTGAGACAACCAGGACGAAACTTAAGGGTTAGATGTATATGATGACACCTTCCTATATACAGCTTAGGTTATCCTACGTGTGTCGGTTACCTCTGGTATTGTGTAGATTCCTTATTGTATTTTAGAAAGCTTCTAGGATCTTCCTATGCATTTCTTTATGAGATCTTGTGTACCTTTGTTGTTGCCTTCTTGTTGTATACCCGTGTGAGTGAGCCTGATATTAACTCCTCAACACGGTGGGAGTGGACTTTTGGTTCCACGAGGTCGGGTGGTAGTGATTCTTATTACCATTGAGATCCGACAGTTCTTCATGATTGGATGATCCTTGTTGCAGCTCTTTCTTCTGATTCTTCTGGAGACTTGTTCAGTTTCATGAATTGTATATTTGTACCATATCTGTATATTGATTATCATCCTTTCAGAGGATGTATTGTATTGTTATGTATTGTTTCATACCCTGCGACTTGTGCAGTGGATGCTGATTCTTTTATGTTTACCGTGGGTATCAGTTGTATATGTGGTCTTATTATATGAGATGGATATTATTAGATTCAGTAGATACATCTATTATGTTAGTTCTTTATAGTTGTTCTTCGTAGATCAATTTGCTTAAGTAATTCTACGTCAAGGAACCCTCGAGATTTGTAACCTTTGTTGAGTTGTATTTATATGTATGTAATTTATCTCATTGTGTTGCTTCCACGTTGTTATCATTATTGTTTATAACATTTTTATTTTTTTTTAAATTATCCTGTAACTTAGTTGCATGTTTAGGTTAGTTCTCCTGGGTTCCCTGGCGGGGCATTACACAATGACTATAAGTCAACTAGTGACCATGAGAGTGCTAGTACAAATGCTAGTGCTAGTGCCAATGCTAGTGGCACCATTTGTGGTTCTTCTGATTTACCAATACATACATCATCTAATATGGATGGTGATGATGATATTTTTTATGAGCCATATGATATTTGATCAATGATGATTGATTGTTGACACTTGACATATTATTTTTTGACTTTAATATATATCACAATATTCAATTTTGACTAATATTTGACTAGTAATATGGTGTACTTTGAACTTAATCACTATCGCAAATGCATATATGTTTCTAATTTTTATATTTTTTGTATGCACGAACCCAAAAGAAACCCAACCCCAACATAATGTTTGAGCGCAAACTGAACCTCGAACTTGAACCCAAACCCAAACCAGTAATTTGGGCCATAAGCTCTACCTAGTTTTACCCTTACCTTGTAGATCCAAAGTATAACAAGAAGCATTGTGCTCAACTCTTGGTTTGGTTTTACATATCAGTAGAGGACTCAAACATTCAAATCATATCCTTACATGCAAATCAATGTACATTAGCTCAATATTCATTCCCTCTCCTTTTCTGCTAACAAGCTTTCACAAAAAAATAAAAAATAAATAAAAGAGTAGACAACAAAAAGCCACTCTTAACAATAAACATATGCATATAGCAAGGAAGTGTTTTGACTCAAAAAAATACCTAAAAACTAAATGCAAAATCGAAGGTGTGTCTCTCTTCCATTCTTCACCAATTTGTTTCTCTCTACACTCGATCACGCTTTCCTTCCTTTCTTCTTTCCAACTTTTGCTGCTTATTACCGGAAATCAACTTAGAGCCAATGGAGCCCAGGACGAACCCTTCCTCTCTTCCATTTTTATATTTTTTGTATGGACGAACCCAAAACAAACCCAACCACAAAAAAATGTTTGACCGCAAACCGAACCTCGAACCTAAACCCAAACTCAAACCGGTAACTTGGGCCATAAGCTCTATCTAGTTTTACCTTTACCTTGTAGATCCAAAGTATAACAAGGATCACTGTGCTCAGCTCTTGGTTTGGTTTTACCCTTTCCCAAACTCAGTAGAGAACTCAAACATTCGTATCATGAGGACTAAAACATTCGTATCATATCCTTACATGCAAACCAATGTACATCAGCTCAAATATTCATTCCCTCTCCCTTCCTCTTAACAAGCTTTCACACAAAAGAAGAACACAATAAAGGAGTAGACAACAGCAAGCCACTCTTAACAATAAACATATGCATATAGTAAGGAAGTAAGGTTTTGGCTAAAAAATATACCTCATAACTAAATGCACAATTGAAGGTGTGTCTCTCTTCCATTCTTCACCAGTTTGTTTCTCTCTCTACTCAGTCATGCTTTCCTTCCTTTCCTCTTTCCAACTTTCGCTGCTTATTACCAGAAATCAACTTCGAGCCAATGGAGCCTAGAACTTGGTTCAAGGATTCAATGAAATTATGGTTGTAAGTTTAGTATGTCTCTCCACTAAAAGGAATCAATACAAGACCAATAATAGGGTTAGTTGTCAAGTGATTTAATCCATCTTCATGGAAATCACTTCCCTTAGCCGTCAATTTTGACAAAAACAAATGTTAGGGAATGGCTTTTGCCAATCCCTCTACTACCCACCATCCTTCTCAAAATAATCCAAAGCTTCGTCTTCTTCCAAGTGATCAGATCTAGTGCAGTTTGATGGGATCACATCCCTACCACATTCGGATTCCTTAAATCCTTCCTTCAAGATTATTTAGCATTTGTTGCATAAGGGTCAGTTCACTAAAAACTTAAGTGAATAAAAGATAATTAGTTTCCCAAGAAGTGAATATGAAAATATAGAAAAATTACGAAGTGGAATAAGGATGCAACATGCAACTTTACGTAGTATAGAAGTTTAGTTCAAAAAGACTTGACAACACAAGCCACAAATAAAATAGCCAAAAATATCCACCAATTTAGCCACCTATTATTAAATTTTCCCCTCAAACGAAGCAGCAAGGTAATGCATGATGATTAAATTCTTAACCAGGAACAAGCTGTAAATGCATCGTGAATCTCAAAACCTCAATCATACCAAGGATGCATATGTATTTTTTAATAAACTTTGGCATAGCTGGCAATGATGCATTTATGCATTACTCAATATGAAACAAATTTATTTCAGTCTTGCAAATATCTTTCACCAAAAAATATAAATATGCATGCGTGTATACTGTTAAATTTCATGATGAGCTTCTTAGAATATTTTAAGAACCCCTAAATTTTTATTTTATTGCTTGGCAATTTCAAATTTGATCCATGTTCAAACCAGGTGAAGAGATCTTAGAAGATAGGCACTGAAAAAATAGGGTGAGCAAAAAAATAATTACTTCAAAGTAACTTGCAAAACAGGAACAGTGGAAGCACATAATGCATGTGTGCAAAGATAGATAACCAGACAATTTAATGGCAGAAAAAAGACATAATATAATATATTTCCATCTAGATTTGAACTAACTGGTAGCAAGCAGCAGCTATCACCAATGGCCATAAGTTTAATGTCTACCAGTAAAGTTTAGCAAAGATAATATACAGCAAGCTAGTTTACCTGGAAAAGAGGGTTGAAAGCACCAGATAGCCATGAACATTTGTATCATATGAATTTCTAATCTCTATCCCCGTGGAGAAATCAAATGTAAGATACCAAACATTCGAATCACACATTTCATTAATTCCTAAATTTGAAATTTGGAAAGTAGAATGAATCTCCTTAACAGTATTGGACTCCTATTAAGATTTTAATTCTTCACGATACATGTATGACACATGCAAATGTTACTCTTTTCTGTACATCAAAGTCAAAAACTGATTATATGAAGCTCTTCTAGCTTTAATTTTTTCTCACAAAAGTTGCCTCACTTGTGTTTTTAACAATTACCATGCAAAATATACCATAAAATTGTTCATGGTGGGTGTGGACTCAAGAGAAACCATAAAACTATTTTCTTGTAACAATGCATGAAAGTTCCAACACATGTGAATCAAGACCTCCTTCGACCAAAGTAACATATTGATTTATTCATCCACAAAAATGGCAAAAGCCACTTGTTGCAGGCTTCAGCCATAAACTGAAAAGGTGCCTTACATGGAAAATGGGCAAATATGGATAGAACAAAAGTCTTTGTTAGCGGGATTGACGAACACAATACAATAGCAACATTATTTCTACTCTTCTTTCGTTTTCAACTTCACAGCATTTGTAATCAGAAGTGAAGCACTGAAGAGTGGAAAGAATAGAAGAGACAGCCTCTACAGTAAGGCCTGCATCTAGTGGCAGAGTCTCCGTGAGTTCAACATAACAAAATAAAAACAAGCCATGTGGCTTTGGGTTTAAATGGACTTGCTCAAGGGCAAACGCTTGAATGCTCCAACTACTAATTAAGTCTAGGAATTAATAAAAATTACCTGTGTGCCTGAGAAGGATAAAGAAAAGTTCTAAAGCATGACTAATAAACTTCCATATGCCACTGCTTATTCTTCTTGAGCTGTGAAAATTTCTGATCCCAATTCTCCCCTCTCTCCTCTGCAACCCTTTTCAAGGTGTCTTGAATTCCAGGCATCATGCCCTTTAGTCCACAGAAATAAATATGAGCACCCTTGTCAAGAAGCTGGAAAATTTCATCACTGTACTCTTCAATCTTATCTTGCACATACATCTTGCCACCTTTCTTGTTCTTATGTTCCCTACTCAATGCAGTATCATATCTAAAGTTGTCAGGGTACTGCTTCAAGTACTCTGTTAACTCGTCATGGTAAAGAAGACTGTCGGTGTTGGCAACCCCTAAGAAAAGCCATGCGAGTCCTCTAAATTTGAAGGAAGAAACGTCTTCCATAAACATTCTTCGTAGGTATCCCCTGAATGGAGCTATTCCAGTACCAGTGGCTATCATTATATGTGTCGCACTGGGATCATCTTCGGGTAGCAGCATCACTTTACCGGATGGACCTAAAGACAAGTATAAGATTGTGAATTCAGCTGGTTTTGGTGTTGTTTTGCTCTGATACAAGAGAAAATTGACTCTGGAATTCATTAGGGTGTCTACCTGTAATCTGGACCTTGTCTCCCGGTTTGCTATCACAGAGATAATTGCTGCAAACGCCGTTCTTTGAGGGATCCTCCTTCCCAGTCTCGGGGTCATAGTAAACAGCTCTTCTAACGCAGAAGCTTGCTGTTTTCCCATCAAAAGAATCTCCATATCTTGTGGAAGCAATGGAATAAAGACGAACGGCATGAGGGGTGCCAGGTTTTTTAGGGTTCTCGCCCTATACAAACCAATCTTATTATTAAAGACAAAATTTCAAAATGTCTGTGCATACCAATAGAAAACAGGAAAATGAATGAGAGATGCAGAAATCACATCCTTACAGGTGGTAGGACACCATAGCTCTGGCCTTCCCAATACGGCACATTTCCTTCATGATCAATTACAATATGACAAGTCTCTCCGGGGGCTTTTGGACCAACAAGCCTCTCCACGGAGACAATAGTTGCCGTATAAGGCCCTTTGGGTCTGTATAAATTCAGAGGAGGCCCCTTTGCATCATCTAGTGTCAAGGGGGCAACCGAAACCTTAGACTTTGCACTTGCCTGTTGTACTGACATGCATACTTTCAACTTGCTCTTAAGACATAGTTTCTTAGAGGAGCGGATTGTCCGTACAGAGGGAGTAAATTGCAGAGTTGAATTCTTCAGAAAACAAAGAACAGAACGACATATAAAACGAAATTCATCAGACTAGGAGATTTGAATGTGGGCATTCAAATATCATAAATTGTACGCCAAACGAAGCAGACCTGTTAATCTACTCACCTGAAATTTGCAGCTACTAAGAGGCGTGTCATTGGAAGAAGAGATCAGATGAGGTTTACAGAAGGCATCCTGCGTGCCATTTCAAAAAAAAAATTGAGGATCAGATTACAAAAACAAGACTCGTAGCATTTTGATACTTTCTAAACTTCCCAACTTCCAAATAACAGCTCCAAAACAAATTCTCAGCGAAAACCAGAAACAATTGCAAAACAACATTTTCCAAAGACTGTAATTGATAAAACTGACCTTGATCACAAGAGAATGAGCCATTCCTCTCAGAAATCAAATAGATGACCTGATTCGGCAAATAATTTCGGTTTTAAAGCAAACCCTCTGAAGGATCGTCTTCGCAGTAGATTATAAATATATATCTCTAATTAGAGCCTAAAAATGATCTTTCAGGTCCTCAGGCAGCCACATTGAGGGAATCTTTCCTTTCAGTCAATGAAAAGCCACAACTGCCCCCCAACATAGACTCTATTATTTTATTTAATGAAAAATTTAGCAAAATAGAGGGTAATTGCCTGCATATTTTCACTAAGGCACATTCATATTATAGAGGTAGGTGGGGGGAAAAAGACAAGTGAAAGGAATCCTCCTATGGATATTGAAGATGTAGACCGTCTTAACACGAAACATGACAATAAAGAGCATCATTGAATAACAACGAAGATTCTTTTAAGCATGATATTAAAGAGAGTCTCTTGGAATTTTTTCACTTTTTGCTAGGTTCATTTTGACTATAGTTATTTTTTAATAAAAATAAAAATTATATTATATTTTAATTTTTAATTAATAAATTGTTGGTGAGGAGTGACAATTGTGTTAATAGTTGGGGAGATTGCAATCAGATCACGATTAAATTGCAAACTGGAAGTACAAAAAGAGGAAAGGTAACACTAAAAGAGAGTAGATAATGGAAATCTTACTAGTAAACATACGAGTGTCAAACACAACTTCAAGACTGATGACAATTACAAGAGGGGTTTAAGCACAAGAATAAATTTGGATATGCAATGGTGATGAAAGAAGGGAAATTTATTTATGCATACGAAGAAACAAGTCGCCTTAGCACCTTCAAACCAAGATACCGGGGTATGAATGTGTTTCATCATCAGTTGAATTAAAGAGTAATAGATCACACAAGTATACAAAGAGAATATCAAGACATACGATAAATTGATAATAACAACATCATAAACATAGTCACGACATACGAATCAAATACATTCCTTGTTATCCTTTTGAAAATATACAAATTCAAAAGCCCTTAGATATAAAGAGTGAACATTAAAGTTCTAAAAAGTTCTATATAAAATTCTCTAGAGTTTCCCCTTTGTAAAAGTTTCCCCTTTACAATGCTCCAAAATTTCTTTATATAGATCTCTACCTTGTAACTACTTTTGTTTTTAGGTTCATAACCAACTCATTTTTGTGCAAATTGAATCAATTTATTAACCGTTTCATTTCTATGCAAAAAGAGTCAACTTACTAACTTTGACCCAAATGACAAAAGTCACTATGTACAAAAATATAACTTGAAACTTGATAACTTTGGAAGAAAAAGAAAGTTGTCACTTTTGTTGGCAGGAACATCGCATTTTCTTCCAATGCATAAATCATGAACATCATCTCCATCGCCTCTATTGATCATCATATATGAAAGTTCATATGCAACAAATATACTTAGTATAAATTTGTTCTCTAAGAATCTATCCATCTCACCAATAATATTCTCTTTGTATACTCGCTTTGACACATTTAGATGAGTCTTTATATCATGTGAGAGAAATAATTGAACAAACTATAAGGCATACATGATGATCATCTCTTTAATTTTAACTTAATCCTCATCAAGAATATTATTGTATAGGTTGTGTTCTGTACGCTCAAATAACAAGGGTAAGTAGCACCGATTTGCAATGGGAAAATCAATCACTTACTATGAACGAACCTACGAACAATAAAATGACAAGCAATCAAGCAGGAATACAAACAAATGCAAACCAACAAAGCTTGAATCTTCTATTGTCTCTCTCTACTCCTTCTGAAATGTTGTGTGTGTGGTGCTCAGTATTGGTATTGGCAGCATCTATGACTTGGGAGCGTCGAGAATATGATATTGATTTTGATCACTAGAATGCTTCAAATGCCTCTAGCAAGAATCATGCAGAGTAAGGGCGCACGAAAGCTTGAAATCATGGATCCTTCAAATGGTTATGAAGGGTTGATTATTGTTATGCCCTGCATACCCGTCCCTACATTTTGTGGGCAAAATATTGGGTCCCCCTTATCCTTTTTGCTCTTCCCTTGTTTTATTTTGTTTCCTTGTTTTCCCTCCTAGCTCTGCTCCTGCGAGGGTTGTCCCTCTTTTGTTTTGCTTCCTCGTGTCTCCGGGACCTGGTCCCGTAGTTTGTTTGTCTCTTCTAGAGCTAGATTCTGGGCTCCGAGATTCTCTACCATCATATCTTCTTTCACGAGAGGGTATGGTCGCATGGAATCCCCGAGCCCAAAGTCCAGAGGGTTTTGCAAGTCCTAGGATTTGCAGAAAGAACGCAACGCATTTTTTACCCTAAGGGTATAAATAGAAGTTACCTGTCATTTTCATATTTACCACGATCAAACACTTATAGCATTCAGAGCGATTAAGGCGAATCAAGGCGATTAAACAAGCTTTTTTCTCCCGGTGTTTAGTGGAAATTTACCAGTGGTTTACAGTGCGCGTTTGTGGTGGTTTTGAAGGCTAGCTTGTTGTAGGACATTTCAGTTTTCGTCCCTCTCACATTTCTTGTGTTCCAAGTAAGCCTTCGGCTCTCGCTCTCTGGTTTCTGGTTTTCTGGTTCTTGTTTTCTTTTTGGGTCTTGTTTCCCTTTTTGTTTCTTGTTGGTTTGTGGTTATGTTTGTGGTTTTCGTTTCCATTTTTGTTTTTGGTCGCCGCCTGTTGGTGGGTTGGCACTAACAGAGGGTTGTCCGCCCTTTGTGCAGTTGTAATTTAGGCTGGTTTCCTGTGCTTCTTGTAGTTCTTTTGTATATTATGTAAATGTCTGTAAGTTGTGTATATATACCTCAGCCCTTTGCCCTTTGTATTCTACTATATTTTTGGTGTATATCCTTCTGGTATTGTGTTGAGCTCACCGCACCCTTGTCCGTGTTTTCTTGAATTTGTGAGCTCGTCCACACGACAGAATACCACCTGGTTCAGACTTGGCTCCTTACTCGTTCGAATCGTGGCAGTTTTCTCTCTCCTTCGCCATGACAATCTTAATGGCGAATTAATTTCCCATGCGCGCATTTAAGTCTAGCCAAGTGGCTTTCGCTTCTCGCGCGTTCGGACAGTTATCGGCACTATTACCATAACTCCCACTTATTGCATAACCACGTGACATCCACGTCAGCCTAGTACGACCCATCTTCTGGTCATGTCACCCAACGGTTGGTTTTCCAAACTCCGGGTCCTGTGTCCTCATCCAGCCCCTGTCCTACTTTGGTCATACGTACTAGAATCCTCGGGGGCCCGGATAGTGGTCAAATTCGTAAGTCTCCATTATATGCACATCTTTTCCAGATTTTGACATGAACTAACTTTTCAGGTGAATGCACGATGCGGTGGTAAGATCTCCAGATCCCGGAGTAATGTTTTGTCTCGTATAAATTCGGACGGTCGTCTTGCTTTGTAGGTTGCCAACATCAAACTCATTAATCAAGTCAAAAGCATCTGCATCTTCTCCACCTGGGAGTCCAGATCTCCCCACCTCGGTAGTCACCAGGGCAGCCGTCAACACTAAGATCGATAGGGCCCTGGAAAAGCTTCCCAAGGATCAGAGGATGGTTTTGACATATCGTCTTCCCAAGGCGCCGCTCCAAAGTAACACCTGGCGCATCAGAGACAGGGAGCCACTTTCCCATTGATGAGGCATGTGGCCTTAATCCCCGGGGGATCAGATTTCTTCTTTTCTCCTTTCGACTCTCTTCTCGAGGCCGATTCTTCCACTCCTCCTTTCTTTTCTTATTCTTCTAACATGTCAGACCTTTTCTGTCTCGAGGTCTTTATAGCGTGGTGCAGGTAGTACCAACCACCGAAAATTGTATTATATTGTTTAAAGTGTAAAGTAAGTTCCCGGATGACTTCTCAGACAATGGGTCCACTATGGACCCAGAATATAAAGAAAGGGGAGTAGACAAAATGGCTCTCCCCCCAGTAGACTGGAATGCCTAGGAAGGTCCAACAATTGAGGATCTTACCCACGATGTGGTCGAAAGTAGCCACGCATATTTTAAGAAGGCATGCCCCAAAAGCATAGGTAAAGTTGGCCCGTTTGTGCGGGGCTCAACTTTTGGGGCCGGAACCTCCTCACATGGGGAGGATAGAGGGAAAAGGATAATGGGGACCCCGTCGCAAACCCCATCTACGACCCCCACAATAGAGAAAATGCAAGAGACACTGGTAGCCACCCAGCAGATGAAAGAAAAATTGATCACCCGGCTGGCCACCCCAGTACGTATGACCAGACCTATCTGTCCTCCCTCTTCCCCTTCACTGGCAGCATTGATGGTCCGAGCAACAGGGACCGGAGTGGAGGAGGAATGGGCAACTGGATGCAGGGGCACCTTTGATAACTAGGAGAAAGAAAAAGAAGACTAACCCTTAGCCAAAGGTGGAGCCAGAACTTGGGATGCCAAGCATCCAAGAAATACAAATTATTTCTTCCTACTCCTCAGAGATGGCCACAAAACTCGAAGATATCCCAGAGACCTCCCCTCCATATGAATTTGATGATGTATTTGGGACTGACAAATTTGGGAATCTGCAGGGAGATATCACGAAGTCGACGGAAGAAATCGTCGCATAGGAAGAAGAAGTCCCGGAACAAGAAGTTGCCCAAGAGCAGGAAACCCGGGCAGAAGAAGAACAAGAACAGGTAGATATCTCTGATGCCCCAGAGATACAGAGTGCAGGGACTATAGAGGGAAGGCAAACACAGGATAAGAAAATGACATCGGTTGGGGAAACCGGACCCACAGGATCAATCGTGACCCCGACTGTCATGTTCCAAATGTTGCCTCTGAGGGTAACATTTGGGGAGGTAATCACAGCGGCCCAAATGCTAAATCTTGACCCACTGCCTCCACCACCTCTAGAAAATGCATCGGCAGGAGAAAATATTCTAGTGAAAGAAGCTGACACAGAATAGCAGCAAGGTGGGGAACAAAACCTCGGAGAAACATACGTTGATCCAAACAATGCTGAGGGTGCACACACCGGGCTAGACGATACAAGCACTATTGAGATAAATATTGCCGGTGAGCCTGAGAATGTGGGAAAGGAGTCAGAAACGGCTTAGAATACCGGGGAAACACAACAAAACCCCAGAGGGGAACTACAAGAATAAATTATGGCTGCAAAGCCACCCCTACCACCGCAATGGTTAGTGGAGTCCTGGAAGAGGAAGGCCCAGTAACACCCAAGGCCCATCTCTCATTGGCGAAGATGATGATACAAACACAGAAACTTCCCAAGGCCAAGAAAGCTCAGACAATCCATACTCTTCAGACTCGGTCAGGCGGAGATACAGTTGCGGTGATCGCAACACCCTCCCCAGATGCAGACAAAGCAATGACAAAGGCCGATGAATATGCCATCACCAAAATATCTCTGGGGAAGAGAGGGAAACAGGGTGAACTGGACCTGTTAAAAGAAGCGGCCAAAGCAATAGAGGTCCGCTATGAAAAGGAGGCCTAGAAATTCAAGGTGGAAAAGGAAAAGAATGCAAACCTCATGGGGTTGTTGACAGAGCTTGCGCAACCTATTACTGCCATTCCCCCAGATGTCTCCACATCCAGGGCACCGCTCCCTCAGGGTGACATAGATTCACTACCGGCTATGAAGAGAAAGGCCCATGCGGTCGATGAATGGATTACCGAGTAGGTGGGAAACATCTGGCGTTTCTTAGTAACCACACTCCTGGACCTATATGTGGCCAGCAATACCCTACATTAGGCTGAAACTACTATCTCCATCTGGGAGGGAGATATTGAAAATTATGAAGCATGGAAGGCTGAGTTGGCAGAGCTCATTGGTATCAGAGAAGAAGTTGTCTCCAAAGCTGAAATTTTGGGAGAGGAGTCTTTTGACTTTGTCCGGACCCAGCACTTCAGAATTGACCTCACATTGGAGGTAATCAAGCAATTGGTAGGGGCCCTACACGAAAAAGTCCAAGAGGTTCAATATTCTTTTAATTTGTACAAGTCATTCATTTCGAAGGCCTCCTGAGTTAATCCTTTTAGTAATAAAACATGTACTCCAGAGGAATACGTCGTGGGAAAATTTGACGAGCTAATGGAGTCTCGGTATGGATCTTTGGAGGGTATAGATGGAGAAAAAATGACACGGATAACTCGCATGGTGCTCCAAAGTCACGACGTGACCAAGATGGCCACAGAATTAAAGGCAAATGTTCTAGACCTAGGCGAGCAGGTGGAGGTGGCCAAGTTTCATCAAGCCGGCCTCAAAGATATTGACGAAGATGGAATCGCCCGACTCTTGGAAACCTTCAATGATACTAAGGAACAATAAAATTCTCTGGGTTCCAGAGATGATCACCAGAAGATGTACTTTATATTTATTCATTCTTTGGAAGCACAAGCTTCCGGATCCTGGGGTTCCGAATCCCACAATTTTGTATTCTTTCAATGACCAGTGTCTCGGTTCCCGAAGCCAACCAGTCACTATTAGATAGTTAATGGTGTCAGAAAGCAGGTAACCACAACAAGGCACGTCAGCTCAGAGGGTGGTTCTGACATATGGTCTTCCCAAGGCGTCGCTCCAAAGTAACACCTAGCGCATCGGAGACAGGGAGCCGCTTTCCCATTAATGAGGCATGTGGCCTCAATCCCCGAGGGATCACATTTCTTCTTTTCTCCTTCCAGCTCTCTTCTCGAGGTTGATTCTTCCACTCCTCCTTTCTTGTCTTATTCTTCTGACATGTAAGACCTTTTTTGTCTCTAGGTCTTTGTAGCGTGGTGCAAGTAGTACCGGCCACCGAAAATTGTATTATATTGTTTCAAGTGTAAAGTAAGTTAGGTTATTATATTGTTTAAATTGTATTATATTGTTTAAAGTGTAAAGTAAGTAAGTTAGGTGTATAAATAATAGGTCTGACCTCATTCCAATGGTCGGCAAAATTGATGATTTTGCAGTCTATAGCTATAGTACTTTCAATTTTTCAGTTCTTAGTTGCAGAGCTCAACGCTCCTTAGTTGTTTGAAGCTCTCAGTAGTTAGACGCTCCCTTGGATCCGTCGTTATTGTACGCACCAGTGCTGGCTGGAAACATGTTAATGAAGAAGGGAGGATTCTCTCAATGATGTTGTTAGCATTCTGATCTTTGGATTAACATTCTTTTTGTGTTGTATGTTCCTTATGTCCCTTGCTCTAATGTTTTAAGTAGATTAACAACCTTCTTTTCCCTCGCTATTGGATAAGTATGAACTACTGGTTCTATGTTTATTTAGTATTTAGTGTAGCATGTTAGGGCATGGTTGATGTTTTGAATGTTTGGCATAAACTATAAGTAGATGGAATACTTCTAATCCTGGCGTATCTTTTAAAGTTATTTGGTAACTAGCGAATGCTTGCAAGGAAACCTCACTTACCTAAATCCCTGGAATAGACAAGCCGAGATAACCAGCTATCCCCCCGAATGAAACAATCACATTCCCAACTGAGCCCCTGCACTATTGAGACCCGAATCTCAGGTGCTTGAAGGCCCAGAGAATCTCATTTCTCCAGATAACCTTTATAGGAGAAGTTGGCCAGTACCCAGTGACAACTTACATCTCTTGGCGGACCCGATCACAAACTCTCGTCAACAGAAACTGGCACTAGAAGGAGGGCATGAGTTCATCCCATTCTGAGGATTTAGACTTCACACTGCCCAAGGGTTCCCCAAGCCATAGTTTTAGGAATCAGACCTTCAGTGGGATTGGATCATTTTCACCTGCAAGATTTGAAAGAATCCTTAGATCAGCCCCCCAACCTCGAAAGGTTTGTTGAACTCGAGCCTCCCTCTTGAAAGAAACGAACCCCGAAAGCCAAGCCCGCCACCATTGTCTGGGGATCTAGCACATCCCAGAACACCCAACTCTCCCAAACTATCCCGGGGAATAACTTTCAATCAGTTCAGAACCCAACACCCCCGATGGCTGCGTATTTTGGAAACACTGTGTCCCCAATGGGACAGTTTTCGGGTGCTACTCACGATCTTCCTTTGCACCAGGAGAAGATTTGTCCCTGATATGAGCATCTGGGCTCGCGAACCGCAGAAGAGCATCTGCAAACATACAAAGATGCCATGAACCGACACCAGATCCAACATGAAGATGTTGCAACCTGGATGTTTCCTTTGTCCTTGGGACAGGACGAGCTGAACTGGTACCTCAACCTGCCCACCAACTCAATCAACAACTAGCAGGAGATGGAGGACACCTTCTTAGCGGCCTTCCACATACATGTGGACCCAGCATGGTCCCATAGCCAGTTCATCTCCATTAGGAAGGAATCAAACAAACCCCTTGCAACATTTAACCACTGGTTCCAACGTGCCTTGAAGCGATGCATGAGTCCCTTCATCTCATCCACTGATGCAACCATCTAGACTTACCTGACCATGATGGACCCTTTCGTTGCTACTCTCCTTTGGAGAACTACCACCCCCACTGACCGGGACACCTTGGCAAAGGTTTACAACCTAGTCTTGGAGTTGTCACATGGTTTGAACAAGGCCCCGGGTGGGATTGGGCAGAACTTACCCTACAACATGGTACCCGACAAAACTTCCTACGCCAAGGTATATAACCCCAATCAAGCTATGGGTGCCCCTGCAATGGTCACGACCCCACCACCACCGATAGACCAGCAGGCTTGGTACGTATACCCATCTCAAGTTTAGACAGCACCGAGTTTGGAATCCTTTCCCTAGAGCCAGTCGTAACAAATGCAACAACCACAGACGCAACCTTCTAGAGTGCCTTTCTTTCAGTCATCTACGGCTGGAGGATATCTGCCCTCGACTCTGACGAATGTTTCCGCTTTCCCCGGGAACCAACAACAACCGTCACATTATGAAGAGAATACCTAGTTGACCGCCGAGGTTGAATCTCTCTAGCGATTATTGTCCTCATTGACTATGGACATGGGATAGCTGAAGGTGGGGTCCTTTGCACCCCACAACTCCAATTCCCAGAGAGGGAACATCTTCTTCGGCCAACAAAATACCAATGCCGGAGGAAGAAACTACAACAATGGGCCTCGACCCAACCAACAGCAATGGAATAATAACACTAATGTCGAAAGTCCTCCTCCAAACCAAAACACTAATCAGGGTAGCGTTGGACCTAGCCATTCTGCACAGTTTGTAGATTTCTACACGATGAATAACTGGTATAGATTGCCCGACACTGGCTCTCATTCTGAGGCAAACTGTGCCACCCTGGAAAAGGTCATCCTGATCTCCCAGTCAGATAGGCAACAATCGTCTAATCCACCGCCCCCAAAAACCTCCACACAAGAGCCCACTCATATTGCCTTTACTTATGAGACCATCTTCTTTGGGACAGACAAGGAAGGTGAAGAAGAGCCTAATCTACAAGGGTTCTTTGATGAATCTATTCTGAACTTTGAGGCCAATACCTTCACCAACATGCAGACTCCCTACAATGCTCAAAGTCAGGCTGGTAAAGGACCACTGTACACACCTGTGCCCCCCAAAGACACTCCTCCCCAAGACAAAATGACTAATCGATCCGTCCCTCCAAAAGGCCTTGGCTCTAACCAAGCTAAGGACCCGACTGAGGGAAGCCATCGATTCCCAGGGGGAAGGTTTGACATCACGAAGGCATTAGAGTGAACTACCACCTCCATGACCTTGATGGAGGTTTTGTTGAACTGTCCCGAGTATAAGAAGTCTCTTCTGAAGCTCTTGGGAAACCCAAAAGTCATCAGTCACCCACCCAAGACTGTTAGTTTTGATGACGCCAATGCGGCTGTCTTCGAGGGAAACACTGAAGGTCCTCCCTTCCTACTTGGGCTGAGCATACAAGGGAAGAATATACACAATTGCTTGGTGGATTTCAGGGCTTCAGGCAACGTCATGCCTCTATCCATATGCCAGAAGATTGGATTCTGCCCTACCCCATCTAACGGCGCAGTAATCCAGCTGGATAAAACTGCTGTAAAAATGGTGGGTGAGCTGAAGAACGTTCGGATCTAGCTCATCCAAGACCCCAAGACAGTCAGCGTGATTGACATCTAAGTGGTGGACATCCCGGAGACTTATCAGATGTTACTAAGTCACAATTGGTCTAAGTCCCTTAATGGGTATTTCTCCACCAACTTCTCCCACTTGTGGTTAGATCTGGGTAGAAAGTGAACCCCGGATGAAACAAGCCCTCACCAAAGTCATGAGGGTAAACAAAGTCCTCTTCTCTGAGACTTCCCCTGAGGTGTACCAACCCCTAGAAATATTGACATTTGATTTCACCCCGGGGAAGATCCCATAGTTTCCCAGAGAACACAGGACCTGGACGAAAAAATAAGGGGTGAAGTTAACTCACAAGGTACCGCAGTGACCCTTGCTACACTCTTATCTGGCACTTGGTGTCGGGTGCACTATCAAAAACATTCAAAATTGGAGTGTGAGCCATGTATTTTCGCTGCCACCCAACGCATCAAAGCACTCTGGGAGAAGAAACATGAAGCATATTTGTCTGGACCCAACAATCACTCCGGCGGTATCCCCACGATGCCACCAGTCCAAGAATCCCTACCCCAGGCTTCTCCAAAGGGAAACCTCACCCACGTTCCATCAGAGCTAGAGGAAACTCCTCCCAATCTTCCCAAAAATAATCCAAAGGCCACTTTGTCTCCCCAACCCCGGACAATTTACAATGACTTGTGGACCTTAAAGTTTGATGGGTCCCGGTCTAAACAAGGCTGCGGGGCCGGAGTAGATTTGATCAACCCACAGGAGAAATCCTTCCTCGCATCTTATAGGCTGCAATTCAATTGCACAAATAATGTCATAGAGTACAAGGCCTTGGTTCTTGGACTCCTATTTGCACCAAGGAAAGGAATCACTCACCTCCGGGCCCTAGGTGATTCAGAGTTGATCGTTAAGCAAGTCTGGAGTCAATACACCTGTCATGACAAAAGGCTATCCGCATATCACAACCGAGCATGGAGCCTCATTGAATATTTTAATGCCTTTGGCATTGAACTTATTCCCCAGAGACAAAATTATGTCCCAGATGCCCTTGTTGTTTCAGCCAGCATGCTTGAGCCTATTGTTGGCTCCCAACTTTGGAAGTTTTCTGTTGAGATGGTCCCCGCCCCGTCCATACCAGACAATGTCACCCATTTTTATGTTTTTGAGGATGACCAACATATCCTGGCCTTTATGGCCAATGTTGGTGTCTTTGAGGACCAGCTAGTGGAGGAGAGAGATCATAATGATATTGGACAAGGTGATGAAGACGACGGGATCATGGACCTACCAACCAACACCATCCCTAAGGGGATGGTCGCACTCGAATGAATCTTTGACTCAGACCCTCAGGGCCAGGAAAAGATATCATCCTCCTCTGAGGGAGGTAAGTTTAAGAAAGTCAACATCAACCAGCCCGGTGAAGAGAAAATGATACACATTGGCACCTCCTGCTCCCCAGGGGAAAAGGAGAAGATTCTCGCGGTTCTTTGAGAATACATTGATGTAATTGTGTGGGGGTATGAGGACTTGAAAACCTATGATACATCCATCATGACCCATACTATCCCACTTAAACCTGATGCTAAGTCCTTTCAGAAAAAGCAAAGACCGGTCAATCCACTGATCGAGCCCCTCATTCATCAGGAGGTTCAAAAACTATTGTCAGCTCGGATCATCTTTCCAATCTGGCATACTACGTGGGTTGCCAACCTCATCCCTGTGAGGAAGAAAAGCGGCGAGATCCACCTCTGCATGGATTTTTGAAATTTAAACAAGGCATCAAAGAAAGATAATCACCCTCTCCCCTCTTTGGATGAGGTGTTGCAAATCATGAATGGATCACAAATGATGTCTTTCCTGGATGGGTACTCCGAGTATAACCAAGTCATGGTTAAGTATGAGGATAGAGATAAAACAATGTTTACCACCAAGTGGGGAATGTTTTCCTATCGGAGAATGCCCTTTGGCGTAATCAACATAGGGGCCACATTTCAGAAGGATATGGACATTGCATTCGAGGGCCTAGTGAACCGGTGTATAATCATCTACATGGATGATTTGACCATCTTTTCCTAGGACAGGCATGATCATTCTGCCCACCTTGCCCAAATTTGTGAGAGATGTCACCGGTATGGAATATCCCTCAACCCTAAGAAATGTATATTTGGGGTCAATGAAGGGAAGCTGCTCGGGCATATTATCTCCGAGAAGGGTACATCCATTGACCCTGAGAGAGTCAAAGCATTGCTGAATCTATAGATGCCCGACAGCAAGAAGGAAATGAGGTCTTTCTTTGGGAAGATCAATTTTGTCCGGTGATTCATCACCGGATTCGTCGAGATTGTGAAACCAGTCAATGAAATGATGAAGAAAGATACTAAGATTGAGTGGAGTCCGGGCCTTGATTAAGCAAACCATCATGGAGGCACCGGTCTTGGCTAGTCCAGACTATTCCCTCCCCTTTTACATATACTCCTTTGCCTTGTCGCATTCTGTCGTGGTAGTGTTGACCCAGAAAGTTGAAGGGGAAGAACGTCCAATAGCTTTCATGAACTCCCCCTTTAAAAATGTTGAGGTCCAGTATTCACCTTTGGAAAAGCAAGCCTTTGCTCTTGTCTGCACCATGAAGAAATTCTGGCACTATATTCTCCAGAGAAAAGTGCACTCTATCATCTCGAACCAAGCTGTTAAGTCTTTGTTGATGCAGAGCAAATTGGGTGAAAGATGGGGGAAATGGATGGCCATCCTCCAAGAGTACGATTTGGAAATGTAACCCATGAAGATAGTCCGAGGCCAAGGGCTATGTAGAGCGATGGCAGAAGGAACTCTCAACGTTGAATGCCAAACTTATACCGTAGAGTCCATCACTCAAGATCCATGGTATACCGACCTGGTATACTTACTATTAAACAACAAGTGTCCGGAGGGACTACCCCCAAACAAACGTCACACCCTGCGGCTAAAAAGTGTGCACTTCATGATAAAAAATGGCATGTTTTTTCACAGGAATTACGAAGGGGTACATCTCAGGTGCATAGACAGGGACAAGGATGCAAAAATGATTGAAGAATTTCATTGGTAGTTTGGAACCAGGCATGGCTTAGCTGACGCCACCGCCCATCAGATTCTTCAAGCCACGTACTATTGGCCCTGTATCTTTAAGGATGTCTACACTCACGTCAGGAGGTGCCACACTTGCCAAACAGTAGCACATCATGAGCAAAACTCGGCCATGCCTTTGCAGTCAGTCTTCGAAGCTAGACCCTTCACCCAATGGGCATTTGACTTTATGGGGGAGGAAATCGTCACACAGAAAGAAGAAGTCCTAGAACAAGAAGCTGCCTAAGAGCAGGAAGCCTGGGCAGAAGAAGAACAAGAACAGGTAGATATCTTCGACGCCCTGGAGATACAAAGTGTAGGGACTACGAAGGGTAGGTAAACACAGGATAAGAAAATGGCATCGGTTGGGGAAACTGGACCCACAGGATCAACCGTGACCCCGACTATCATGTTCCAAATGCCACCTCTGAGGGTAACATTTGGGGAGGTAATCACAGTGGCCCAAAAGCTAAATCTTGGCCCACTGCCTCCACCACCTCCAGAAAATGCACCAGCAGGAGAAAATATTCCAGTGAAAGAAACTGACACAGAACAACAGCAAGGTGGGGAACAGAACCCCAGAGAAATAGACGTTGATCCAAACAATGCTAAGGGTGCAGACACCGGGCTAGATGATACAAGCACTATTAAGATAAATATTGTTGATGAGCCCAAGAATGTGGGAAAGGAGTCAGAAACGGCTCAGAATACCAGGGAAACACAACAAAACCCTAGAGAGGAACTACAGGAACAAATTCTGGCTACAAAGCCACCCCTACCACCGCAATGGTTAGTGGAGTCCCGGAAGAGGAAGGCCCCAGTAACACCCAAGGCCCATCTCTCATTGGCAGAGATGATGGCACAAACACATAATCCTCTCAAGGCCAAGAAAGCTCGAACAATCCATACTCTTTGGACTCGGTCGGGTGGAGATACAGTTGCGGTGATCGCAACACCCTCCCTAGATGCAGACGAAGCAACGACAAAGGTCGATGAATACGCCATCACCAAAATATCTCTGGGGAAGAGAGGGAAACAGGGCGAATTGGACCTGTTAAAAGAAGCGGCCAAAGAAATAGAGGCCCGCTATGAAAAGGAGGCCCAGAAATTCAGGGAGGAAAAGGAAAAGAATGCAAACCTCATGGGGCTACTGACATAGCTTACGCCACCTATTACTGCCATTCCCCCGGATGTCTCCACATTTGAGGCATTGCTCCCTCAGGGTGACAGATTCACTACGGGCTATGAAGAGAAAGGACTAGGTGGTCGATGAATGGATTATCAAACAGGTGGGAAACCTCCAACGTTTCTTAGTATCCACACTCCTAGACCTATATGTGGCCAACAATACCCTACACCAGGCTGAAACTACTATCTCCATCTGGGAGGGAGACATTGAAAATTATGAAGCATGGAAGACTGAGTTGGCAGAGCTCATTGGTATTGGATAAGAAGTTGTCTCCGAAGCCAGAATTTTGGGAGAGGAGTCTTTTGAATTTGTCCAGGCCCAGCACTCCAGACTTGACCTCACATTGGAGGTAATCAAGCAACTGGTAGGAGCCCTGCACGACAAAGTCCAAGAGGTTCAATATTCTTTTAATTTATACAAGTCATTCATTTCGAAGGCCTCTGGAGTTAATCATTTTAGTACTGAAACGTGTACTCCGGAGGAATACGTCATGGGAAAATTTGACAAGCTAATGGAGTCTCGGTATGGATCCCCAGAGGGAATAGATGGAGAAAAAATGACACAGATAACTCGCATGGTGCTCCAAAGTCACGACACGACCAAGATGGCCGCAGAATTCAAGGCAAATGTTCCAGACCTGTACGAGCAGGTGGAGGTGGCCAAGTTTCGCCGAGTCAGCCTCAAAGATATTGACGAAGATGGAATCACCTGGCTCTTGGAAACCTTCAATGATACTAAGGAAAAATAAAATTCTTCGGGTTCTGGAGATGTTCACCAGATGATGTACTTTGTATTTATTCATTCTTTGGAAGCACAAGCTTCCAGATCTCGGGGTTCCAGATCCCATAATTTTGTATTCTTTCAGTGACCAGTGTCTCAGTTCTTGGAGCCAGCCGGTCACTATCAGATAGTTAATGAAGGTGTCAGAAAGAAGGTAACCGCAACAAGGCACGTCAGCTTAGAGGATGGTTCTGATAGATGGTCTTCCCAAGGCACCGCTCAAACATAACACCTGGTGCATCAGAGACAGGGAGCCGATTTCCCATTAATGAGGCATGTGGCCTTGATCCCTGGGGGATCGGATTTATTCTTTTCTCCTTTCGACTCTCTTCTCGAGGCTAATTCTTCCACTCCTCCTTTCTTATCTTATTCTTCTAACATGTCAGACCTTTTCCATCTCGAGGTCTTTGTAGCATGGTGCAAGTAGTACCGGCCACCGAAAATTGTATTATATTGTTTAAAGTGTAAAGTTAGTTAGGTTAAGATTATGACAAACTTGTGTATAAATAATAGGTCTGGCCTCATTCCAATGGTCGACAAAATTGATGATTTTGCAGTCCATAGCTATAGCACTTTCAATTTTTCAGTTCTTAGTTGCAGAGCTCAATGCTCCTTAGTTGTTCGAAGCTCTCAGTAGTTAGATGCTCCCTTAGAGCCACCATTATTGTGTGCACCAGTGTTGGCTAGAAACATGTTAATGAAGAAGGAATGATTCTCTCAATGATGTTGTTAGAATTCTGATCTCAGGATTAACGTTCTTCTTGTGATGTATGTTCCTTATGTCCCTTTCTCTAATGTTTTAAGTATATTAATGACCTTCTTTTCCCTCGCTATTGGATAAGTATGAACTGCTAGTTCTATGTTTATTTAGTATTTAGTGTAGCATGTTAGGGCATGGTTGATGTTTTGAATGTTTGGCATAAACAATAAGTAGATGGAATACTTCTAACCCTAGCGTATCTTTTGAAGTTATTTGGTAACTAGTGAATGCTTGCAGGGAAACCTCACTTACCTAAATCCCTAGAATAGACAAGTCAAGATAACCAGCTATCCCCCAAATGAAACAGTCACATTCCCAACTGAGCCCCCGCACTGTCGAGACCCGACTCTCAGGTGCTTGAAGGCCCGAAGAATCTCATATCTTCGGATAATCTTTACAGGCGAAGTTGGCCGGTACCCGGTGACAACTTACATCTCTTGGCAAACTTGGTCACAAACTCCCGTCAACAATTATATAGAATATGGAAATGATATGAACGGTTGAGATCAATCCCATATATTAGAGGATGAATGGTTGAGATCAAAGGGAACTGGAGAATTCATCAGTAAACTCCACCTCCTCAACTTGGAGAGAGGAGATAAAGTTTGGTTAACTTAAAAGTTGATTATGAGTTACCTTTTGAATTGAAAAGGTAATTTGGAGGTACCTTTTTGAACTAAAGAGGTGGGTGGAGTAATTTATGCAATCAGAGATCTGATCAAGAGTTCTCTTTTTTGAACTAAAGAAATGATTTAATTGAATATTTAATTAATTTTTATAATTAAAGTATTCAACATGTGAGATAATTGAAGGCGCTGCTATTTTTTGTTTTTTTCTGTTTTGATTTTCAGGAAGATGAACTGGTTAGATCTTTGTAAGCACAAGGTGCATTTTGGGAACAATCTAAAAACTTTTTGTGGGTAGCAGCGTTTATGTTGGTATAGGCATTTTTGGTTTTGCTGGTGTGTTCTTTGCAAATGGAAAGTAACAGATTTTGCTAAAATCTATTGTAAGCTATCATATTATCAATATAAAATTCAAATTTTACCGATCCAAAAAAATCAATTAAGGTTAATTAATTAAATAAAATTAATTATTTAATTAATTTTGGGGATGTGATTCGATGATTTGGGGAGGAATATAGAATAAATTGATGATTAATTAATGATTAAAAAACTATTAATTAATAGATGAAAATTAGTGTTTTTAATGTAATGTCGCAAGTATGTCCATTTTAGGGTGTCTACATCTGCCCCTCTTTGATGCATTATGGCTTATCCCATTGTGTCAAAGAATCTCTTATTTTGATCCTGCCCCAGCTTGCCCCATCTATAGTAGGTGTATTTATGCCCCCTCAACAAATTTGAGCGAAAAGTCGTGAGATGAGGGTTAATTTGTTGATACTGCAAAATGATTATCTGGGTATTTGATCGCTCGTGAAAATACTTCAATATGCTCCTGATATTAACTGTTTAATTTTTTTGGGGCTGGGATAATAAAATAAGGGTCCTTCAGGAATTAGGGTTTCCTTGGATCACTTATAAATAGCTTGGAGGGTCATTCATTTGTCACTTTGCACTCTTCGAGCTCCTAATCTTCTGGTGAGTTTTGCTATAGCTTTCTCTACTTTTTGCGTTCTTTTCGAGCTATGTTGAGCTTTCCAGGTGTCGTTCATGTGTTTGATCGGGTCTGTACCTTCCATCGGCCAGCTGGCACAGGACCTGTAGTGAGTAGCTTAGACCTTGTGCATTTATTGCTTGTATTTATTACACTTTAATTCAATTGATTTTTTGATTTATCTACTAAGATGTCGCAATCGACCACGGTTTTTCCACAATTGTGGTTTAGTTGTCGCAATTGTGGAATGCTTTTCACAATTGATAAGTGTTCTGCAATTGCTGGTGTTTAATACCATAATTGCGATTTGTATGTCGCATTTGCCGGTTAAATGTCACAATCAGTGTAAAAGTGTCGTAAATGCATATGGTTTATCACAATCACTCTATCATGTGTTTCAATGCATATTTTCATACTTGTCTGGTATTGTTCTCTGTCCTTACCACTGATGGGTGATTGTTTTGTGTTTCTGCAGCTCATTGGGACTATTCTGCGCTGCCGGGAGTCAAGACCAATAGGTTTAGTACACCGTTTCTAGCTTTCTGAGGATGAGAGATATGTCCTTCGGAAGATAGGATTATACTAGATATCTTATATGCCCGAGATCACGACCAATAGGGGTTTGATCTCTACTCTACTAGAGAGATGACATTCTGACACTTGTACCTTTCATTTTCTGAATGGGGAGTGCACTATTACACTGGAGGATATTTATCGCATCCTGCATATTCCCATTTAGTGTTCTCTAGTAGAGTATTCTCATGGTCCTGGTATTACAGCTCTGTTTGAGTTATCTAGTTTGCCCCGGGATTAGTTAGGTATGTTTGATATGCATGATATCCCATGGTCTAGGTTTGGCATGGAGTTAGATAGACTAACTAACTAGCTTGGTAGTTTGATATGTGGGATCCTCTATCCCGATCGTTGCCAGCATGGCTTTTCTGTTGGATTCGGTGTTGTTCTTCAGAGTATGTTTAGAGACCATACTATTTTTGCTTGGGGTCTATGTATGCTTGCACATATGTACTTCCACATGTTCTATGTGGCTTACCTAGGAGGTAATTCACTTGGTTGCAGTGTCACACTTCTACAGATCTGGGCGTGGGAGCATATTGTGGTTTGTAGGCCTGTAGGAGCTCATGATCTTCCTCTGGGGAGACCTTATGTATTTATGTATGATGGAGCCATTGTTCAGTCCCATATGGGGCACTTGATGTACTAGAGGTAGCAGTTGGACATGATGCCTTATTTTATCTGGAGACCTTACAAGGGTTGTCCTATTTGGGATGGAGAGGATACACCTTCCATTCTATCAATAGAGGAGATTTTTGATTGGTCGCATTAGTGACCACATTCATATGGTTTATTTTCACAACACTAACATGGTGTTGCGCTAGTTTGGCGAGAGGCAGGATGTTATAGATTTATATGCTTATTTTGCCCGATGATCAAGGGATGTTACTCTTTGGTGTGTTGTAGTTTCTCTGGATGCTGCAAGGACTGAGTTCATGGGTTTGCTTCATGTTTCCTGGACATGACGATCAACCACTGTTGATGCAGGTATAAGTTGTAATGTTCCCTGCTTGATTGTTTCTCTCTTGTTATGCTCTCTTTGTTGTAGATATCTCTTGATTAGTCGCTTATGTTTTATCATCCATATGGTACTAATATTGAACTTGTTCTATTCATAGGTACTACCGCTCAATTTGATGCCTGGTGGTTGCAGGATTGACCTATTTCTTTGACTGATGTGTCTCACCCTATTATGGGTACCATCATGAGGAGGCATCGACAAAGACGAAGAAGAGGGAGGGATGGAGGTAGGGGTGGTGGATGGGATGGTGGTAGGGATGGTGGATGGGATGGTGGTAGAGATGGTGGTTGGGATGGTGGGAGAGATAGTGGTCGGGATGGTGGGCGGGGAGATGAAGATGATCTTGGGCCAGGTGGTGATGGTGGGAGAGTTAGGACTAGGGGTAGGCATGGGATTGGTAGGCGGGTTGGTTTGAGTGCTTTGCTTGAGGAGGAGAGGATAGAGGAGGATGTAGCACCTCAGCTAGTTAGGGGAGTGCGATAGTGCACATGTGTTGTTTTGGCAGAGAGGGCTGAGGAGAGGGTAGATGTGGAGATGGAGACTAAGGAGGTGGAGATTGAGGAGGTAAGGTTTATCTCTTCAACTGGTAGTAATAGTACTGGTAGTAGTACTAGCGGGAGTGAGAGCAGTGAAGAGGACTCTTGGGTAGTGTGGGGCACTGGGGAGGAGGGATTGGGTGGTAGGGGTCAGGAGGGTGATATGGACATGGCCATGAGTGGGATGGCTGATGATCCACCATAGGTGGATAGATTGACCCAGGAGATAACTTATCTTCAGGCTAAACTAACAGCTTCAGAGGCATGAGCTACTTCCTTGGAGAGTAGGGTCGCTACTACGGAGAGTCGGGTTACAACATTAGAGGACAGGGTTACATCTGCAAAGGATAGGGAGCAACAGGCTCGCGTAGATGTGAGATTTTACTTGGATAGTGTTCAGGACTTTTCATTGAGGGAGGCTCTTGATCAGATCTGGAGATCGGGTCATGAGGCCTAGATGGAGATTGAGTACTAGCGGTGACACTACAACTAGACTGTTCCTTCCTCCCAGTAGGTGCCCAGATACATTGCTTCCCAAAGATTCAATAGACCACAAAGGTCTCAAAGCATTGATATTGTCTGAGATCCTTTACAGTAGTAGAGGCTAGGACCTGATATGTCACCCCCCGTCCACCTGGAGTGAGGGTAGGGGTAGCTCTTGTTGATTTTGTATCACTCTATATTTTTTTATACCATTTTTGTAGCAATGATCTATTGACATATTCTGATGTTGTACTAATGATTGTATCCCCGATATACTAATATTTATAGACATTTTATGTTGATCACCTTCTTTCGTCAGACTTGCGACCATTCATTGTACTCAGATATTGAGATCTATATATGAGATGCAGCTTATGATTCTATATGATGTGTAATTTTTACTGTCTATATGTATGGTTCTATATGATGATGCTTTATGATGAAATGCATGTGATGTGATTCTATTATGTAGACTCTTAGATGTATGATTTACATTCCTATGATATTGACATATGTATGCAGGATGGTGTTTTCATGAATGCACTTTATATGATGATGCTTAATGGATGCATTTGATTATGATCATTGTGTATGCACATGTTTTCTTTTCTTTTTGTATCTTATGCAAATAAATGAATGAATGCAATCTACTATGCACAAAATATATGAGTAACAGATGTGTTAGTTAGAAGAAACTTAGTGGGAAATTATCTCTGGAATCAATTGATAGATTGAACTGATGGATAGGATGGGTGACCCAAGTTGCTGCTGAGTTTTCCAATTTTGTTCATCATTGCATCTTATTATGAAAAAGGAAGACCATCCTATGCATCTAGATATTGCTTATCTAGATACCACTATGATCTCTGATAACTAGAAGGAGTGGAGAGATTGAAAGTAAAGAGAACCAAATGCACCCAGATATTGACCATCTGGATACTGCTATGATCTCTAATTTTGAAAAGAAAGAGAACCAAAATGCACTTAGATATTGACCATCTAGATACCGCTATGATCTATAATTTTGAAAAGAAAGAGAACCAAATGTACCCAGATATTGACCATCTGGATACCGCTATGATCTCTGAACAATTTGAAAAAAAAAAACCAAGATAGAAAATCCAATGCACCTAGATACAGGCCATCTAGATAACGTTATGATACTATTGGTAGCAATAAGCAGATAACAAGAAAAGGATTGTCCAATTCTTTTCCAGGGTTAAGCTCAGATTGTGGAACTGTGCGACTGCCAGATATGTGACAGTGCCTACCGCATTTATCCTAAATCAGCATTGCCTCAGAATCAACATGAAACATTCCACAAACAACAATAAAAGAAAATAAGATCATGATCCATCATAGCTACTCTCATCACTCAGTAGTATCCTTGAGTAGCGTAAGAACATAACCACAAAAGATAAACCCACAACAGAAGACATGACTAACCTATTCAACAGCTTATTGTTCCTTGATTTGCTTGATTTGCTTGATTATCTGATGCTTGATTGTGTCTAGTTTCAGGATTGGATGACTCATATAAGACTGATCTGTCTGGTTTTGAGTGTATCCGTCACTGTGTAAGACAATTGATTTTTTTTTATTTGAAGATTGATTGATTGATTGATTTGAATACATATTGGTTTAGTTGATAAAGCTATGTCATATGAGTCCATTGTTGATTGGCAAAGCTTGTGATTTTGACCTTTTTAATTTTATTGTTTGATCATCTTTCACTTTGTTGATAACAAAGTTGGTTTTATTGCTTGATATTTTGCAATATTTGATTTTTTTATGATGATTGATTATTTCAGGATATTTTGCTCTTTTTAGGATTTTTGATGACTTTTTACAATTTTTAGGGATTTTTTCAAGACTTTTAGAATCACCCCCTAGTCTGGTGGACCAGTACAAACCATGGATAAGTGTTGATGCTCAAAGGGGATTGTGTTTCTGAAAATAAGATTGGGTAGCCAATCTTATATGCGGGGGGTACAAGCTTTGATCTTTTGGAGTTCATTGATGTCAAAGCAGGATTTGAACATTTGGCACCTGTTTGCTAGGTTTTCACCAAGGTACCTTCTCAATAGTGCATGTTTTCTAGGTTTTCACTAAGAGAGTGATTATGTTTCTCTTTACTTTTCATCTTTTTTGATTTTTTTGTTGTCACCAAGGCGCCTGTTTGCTAGGTTTTCACCAAGGTAACCTTTTATATTTTTGTATTTTTTGTATTTTCTGGATATGTAGATAAGTGTCTTTTACCTTGAGACCTCAGGCGTAGAACCTATTGAGGTGCATGTTGTTGATGTAACTTGGGATATGATCTCCTTCTGGTGTCGCTAGTTGATATGCCCCACTATTGAAAGATGTGATAATGACATAGGGTCCTAGCCAATTAGGCTCAAACTTTCCTTGTTTTACTCATTCTGCTTGGTTCTTTTGATTCTCCATAGTACAAGGTCTCCTACCTCAAAGGTGTGTGGTCTGACCTTCTTGTGATAGTTCCTTCTAAGGCAGTTCTGGTAGCCTTGTAAGTGATTGAGTGCATTCTATCTTCTCTCATCCAACATTTCTAGTTCATTTAGTCTTGCTACTCTGTAGTCTTCATCTGAAATGATGTTCTTCAATAAAATTCTTAGGGATGGGAATTCAAATTCAAGGGGTAGGACCACCTGTGATCCATATACTAGTGAGAATGGAGTTTCTCATGTAGGGGTTCTCAAACTAGTTCTATATTCCCATAGTGCGGGGTTGAGCTGTAAATGTCAGACCTGCCCTGATTCATTGACTATTTTCTTTAAGAGCTTTGTGGCTTCAGCTTGACCATTCCCTTGGGGATATTAGAATGAAGAGAAACCTTGTTTGATGTGGAACTATTCACAAAGATTTTCAACATCTTGATTTTGAAATGGTGTACCATGATTTGTGAGTATGGTTTGAGGGATTCCATATCGACATATGATGTTGTTTAATATGAACATAGAGATTTGTTTACCAGTGATGTAGGTGAGAGGAATGGATTCCACCCATTTAGTAAAGTACTTCATTGTTGCAATGATGTACTTGTGACTATTAGAAGAGGTTGGTGTAATCTTACCCACTAGGTCAAATCCCCACTTAGAAAATGGTCATGGTGAAGTGATGGGGTTGAGTTCTTGAGCTGGTGCATGGATGAGATCTCCATGAATTTGACATTGTTGACACCTTTGCACATATGTGTTAGCATATATCTCTACTATGGGAAATTAGTATCCCATTATGATGATCTTCTTTGAAAATTTATTGCCACTTGCATGGGGCCCACAAATTCCTTCATGTACCTCATACAAGGCTCTCTGGGATTCTATGGAAGTGAGACATCGTAAAAGCGTTCCATCTAGACTTCTTCTATACAGAGTACTAGCGAGAAGGGTGTACCTAGAGGCTTGGCGGATGAGGGACTTCTTTTGGTTCCTGGACAAGTTGGGTGGTAGGGTACTATTTTGGAGGTAATTGTATACGTCAAGGTACCATGGGGTTTTAGGACCAACAAGGATGCATGTTGAATCTGTGATCGGAGCTTGATGTGTTGGTATCATTAGTTTCTCTACCAGAAATTGGAATATGGTCTCGTTGCCCGACAAGTTGATCAAGGATACTATGGTAGTCATCGCATCTGCCACTTTGTTTTGAATTGATACCTTCTTGAATACAATGAAATGGAATGAAGCTCGCAGCCTATCCATTAGCTCTCTATATGGGAACAATTTCTCATATTTTTTCATGTAGTCATTGTATTACTTGGCTGATGACCAACTGTGGATCCCCATAGAATTTTAGGTTCTTGATCCTCCATTGTATAGTTGTCTTCAATTCGATGACTAGAGCTTCATACTTAGCTATGTTGTTTGTGCATGGAAAGTTGAGTCAAAAAGACTTAGGGATCACACCATTATTTGGAGTAATGAGCACTATCCCTGCTCCTGCACCATGGTTTGTATATGACCCATCAAATAATAGTTGCCAAAGATCTATTGCTAGTTATACTGTGAAAATGGACTCATTTGGAAAGTCGGACACTATAGGTTGATGATCTTGTATGGCTGCGTCTTCTAGTTGGTCTGCAATTACTTTCCCTTTGATAGATTTTATGTCCACATACTCTAAGTCAAATTCACTTAAGATCATCACCCATTTGGCAAGCCATCATGTTAGTGTTGCTTTACTTAATAAATACTTCAATGGATCAATGTGTGCTATTAGCTTTGTTTGATGGCTCAACATGTAATGTCTTAACTTTTGGGAAGCAAAGACTACTACGAGACATGACTTTTCAATTGGTGAGTAATTTAGTTCATAGCCCACCAAAGTTCTATTGTGGTAGTAAACAACTCTTTCCTTGCCTTGGTCATCATGTTGTGCCAAGAGAACTCCTAGTGCTAACTCAATTTCCAAGATATACAAAAGTAGTGGCCTACCTTGAGCGGGTGGCACCAATATGGGAGACTTCAATAGATAATCTTTTAATGTTTGAAATGCTTGCTTGTATTGTTCTGTCCATATAAAGGTCACATCTTTATGCAGTAGATACTGGAATGGGTGGCACTTGTCTGCTAGTTGGGAGATGAATCACCTGATAGATTGAAGTCTACCTTGTAGACCCCTTAGCTGCCTTAGATTGGTTGTTAGTGGCATGTCAAGGATGGCCTTAACCGTTCCTTCCTTTGTGTGATATGATGAATCCCAGAAGCTTTCCAGCGGCAACCCCGAATGCACACTTTTTTAGATTTAGTCATACCTTGTATTCTTGCATCCGATCAAATATTGGTCTCAACACTTGTAGGCGAGTCTCCCTGAGCATTGACTTGGCTAGTATGTCATTGACATGTTCTTCCATTGTTTTATTAATTAGATCATGAAAGATCATGGTCATTGCTCTTGATATGTTGCTCCTAAATTGTTAAGGCCAAATGACATTATGTTCTAGCAGTAAGTGCCCTAGGAACATGTGAATGTAGTCTTGTGTTGGTCCTCTGGTGCAGTTCTAATTTGGTTATATCCCGATAAGCCATCCATGAGTGATAGCATCTAGTGTCTTGTTGTCAGATCAACTATCATGTCAATATTCGGTAGAGGAAAATCATCCTTGGAAAAAGCTTTGTTTAGATCTCTTAAATCTATGCATATGCGTATATAACCATTATGTTTGGTTACTGGCACCAAATTGCATATGGAATCGGTCATATAAAGCCTGCATCTAGGAGTTTCTTCAACTCTTCTTTGACAAGTAAAGTGGCATGCAGATGCATCTTTCTCAAATTTTGCTTGACAGGTTTTGCATTTGGTAACAACGATAGATGATGTAATACTAGCTCCGGATCTAGGCCAGGCATGTCTGAGTAGGACCATGCAAAATTGATTTTCCTTTCCTTGAAGAGGCTAATGAACTATTTTGTTTCTTCTGATGTAAGTGATTTTTCCAAATAGATATTTGTGGGGTTCTTTTCATCACCTATGTTGAATTCTTTTATTTCCTCAGCAAGTAATGCTGACTTTTCCTTTGTTAAGGAGAGGATTTCCAGCTTTCCATCCTCTAGCACCTCAGAGATTTTTTCACCTAAAGATACATCTTTTATTATTTTTCTCATTTTTTAAGTCAGAATGCGCCTTGCGGTTTTCACTTACTGACTATTCTTTTTTTCTTTTTTATTTTGCTTTTTAGACTAGAAAAAGGAGCTTCCTCCCCAAAATAGGCTGATCTGTCAAGATCAATTGAGTATCCTGCTTTGTGGTTCCCTGATGGCATGCCCTCTCTAAGTTCTATGAAGTCTGTGATGGCTTCATCATTCTCAAAGAGATCTATGTCAGGTTATCCTTGTTGATCCCATTCTATTAGTTCAGGGTGTACTAGACAAAGGTCCTCGTGGGGGGATGACTATGCTTGGGTAAATGGGACTACGATGATAGTTTTGATGAACTGTGAATGTGGTGTGGATGCACCACTTAAGGAATTACTATTGATATGCTTATTGATACATGGCTGGTCTTCTATGGTTGTTTGGTCAAACATATCTTCAAGGTGTATAGTGTTGAATGACTGAGGGGAATAGTCTGGGATGGTTGGTTCATAAATATGGAGGGATCTCCACTCGTACTCATGGAAATCTATTGTGCTAGAGTGCTTGTTAGATTTCTCACTTTCCTCATTGTCTTTGATAGCTTGGTTAAGGTTCAATTAGGAATAAGAGGTTTCCACTTCTAATGACAATAACCGCTGGAGTATATTGTTGATTAAAGCATGTTCTGGGTTTTGCCCCCGGTGTAATTTTGTAATTTTCTCTTGGTCTATGGGTATGTCCCGGGTGGCATTACTGGTTCTTATTTGTCCACAGCCTAACCCTCTCTTGTTTCTTTGGGTTGGCGGTAAAGACAACTCCATTAAGCCTTGTTGTCTTGCCCCCATACTAGTCGTACCATCATACCCAAACCTCTATAGCATAGTGAAGCCAGCTCCATATTTTGACACAAGTATGTATGCTTAAAGTGTTTCTTGTTGGTCTTGATACAACCAAGTGTTTATATCCAGATCGAAAGGGTTCTCTTCCACTATGTCCCCCCATTTGACAAATGTGGTTGGTGGACATCTAAATAGAACTGATTCTAGAGTTTCCGGTGTTGTCACTGGTTGAGGCATGCCATATGCTCTTGGACTTTGAGGCATGTTAGTGATGGTAAAAGATTCCCCATATCTATACTCACCTCATCCTTTGTTTGCAATTAATATCTTCCCCGCCCTTCTTGTTATATATTTGGGAATAGAATCTAAGACAAAAGGAATACTTGCCCCCTGATTTGAAGGTACTTGATTTTCGGTACTACTTCTAATGGTGTTTCAGTATTGGAATGGGTTTGGGTCTCCTTCAATGATTATCTTTGCTCCCTGGTATGGGAACTTGATGCACTGATGATAAGTAGAGGGTACAACTTGCATCTCATAGATCCATGGTCTTCCTAGTAACATGTTATATCCCAAATCTAGGTTTAGGATTTGAAATGGGGTGTTCTTAATGATTGGGCCTATCCTGAATGATAGTACGAGGATACCTTTTGAAGACTTTTCCTTGTTGTCATACACCCTAATATTTATTCTCCTTGAGACGTCAATGTTGGATTCAGAATAGCCCAAGGTTTTTATTACTTTCAAAGTACATATGTTTAACCTGGCTCCACCATCAATGAGGACCCTTTGGATTGTGTGTTTGTGAACTTGGATAAGAAAATGCAAGGGATCATTATGCAGAGGCTTATGTGGCAGCACGACATGGTTTATAAAGGTAGCATGCTTTTTGGCAATGATGTAATTCACCATGGTTTGAAATTTTTTTAGAGTTATGTCTCATGAGACAACTGCATTTTGAAGGGCTTGATCCAGAGCTTTCTTATGCTACGGGGATATGCGCAAAAGGTTGAACATAGATATCTGGGCTAGTGTGCACTTTATCTGATCCACAAGAATGGTTTGTGGACCAGAGGCTATTGGAGGATTAGCTGATATAGTTGAAGTGGAAGGCATTCCTTGTAAGACAACTTTGGAATGACATGTGGTGACAACACATTTGGCATTTAGATCTTTGATAGTAATTGTGGCCACACAGCTATCTGAAGGATTGATGTAATTAATAGTGTTATCAGTACTAGCATAGGTGTAATTCACTTGTTTAGAATATCCACCAGACCCTAATGATTTCCCTTTGTTATGATCATGGAATGTATCGTTGAATATTGTGTGATCAGTTGTACGCTTGGATTGGGCATTTGTGACATCGATAACCCCTTTTTCGATCATATCTTGAATGACATTTTTCAATCGATAGTAGTTGGGTGTCTTGTGTCCTTTTACCCAATGATATTCACAAAAGTCATTATCATTCCACCACTTTGGTTTTACAACACCATGTTTGTATTCTCTAATTTTGGGCAAAGTGATAGTATTGGATTGTATCAGCTTTCTTAGGGTTGGCTCTATCAACTCCCCTAATGTTGTGTAGTCTCGTTTAGGAAACATAAACCTTTGTGGGCATTGTGCATTGGTTTGATTGTTAGACATAGTTGCTGCTTGCATAGTGGGTGTTTAATTTTGAGTGCTCACTTGCTGAGTGTTTATCATGGGTTTCTGACTTGTCATAGGTGCTCCTTTTTATTGAAACTTTGGGTTGAGCATAGTTGACTATTTTTACGTCAATGACATCGTCATTGGTGACATTCTTGTTCTTTTTCCACCATTTAGCTTTATCCGTTGCATTTTTTTTTGTGTTGGCTTGGGTAGGGTCTGCAAGGATACCTCTCTTGACCAGGTTTTGATCATAGTGAAATCCTTGTTCGATGAGTTTCTTGAAGTTAGGAGCGAGCTGCAATTCTGTGGTAAATGACATATCTGGGATCAGATTGTCAATGAATATGACTATGAGGTCTTGCTCGGGCATGTCATACGTTATTTAGTTTGCAGTGTTCCTTCACCTTTGTAGTAATTTCACAAAGGATTCTCCATCTCTTTGTTTAATGTCATAGAGGTCCTTGATATTGACCTTGTGTTCAATGTTATGATGGAAGTGAGCAATGAATTTTTTGGCTAATTCTCCCCAAGACTGAATGCCATGGAGTAGGTGTGAGAACCATTCCATTGCTGGTCTGGCTAGACTTTGTGGAAATAGTTGTATTAGGTATGTTTCGTCATGTGAAATCTCAATGTAGCTAGCAAAGAACTCTCTGATGTGCTCTATAGGGTTGGTACCGCCTCTATATTTGTCGAATTCAGATACTGAGAAGTGAGTGGGAAATGAAGACATGTATAATGAGTGATCAAATGGGTATGGATACAAATCCTCTATTGTGTAGGACTTGGTTTTCCCTTGATTTTTCATGTCCATCATTTGGGTTTGTAGACTTTTCACTTGCTATATCAACATGTCTGTCTAAGATTGAGGAACATTTGTGACATTGAATCAGTGTGTCATGTTAGGTATAAGGCTTTACCTCTATGTTCCTTGAGTTGGGACATATGATCTAGTCCTTGGGACTTGATATTGGTTTCCCAGTGTATGATTCTGATACTATGGCATTTGGTTGGTCCAAGATTGATGTTATTTTTGTCGTTGTTGGGTTTTTTGTTGTTGTTGGGGGGGGGTGGTTGTTGTGATCCCTGTAAGATCAAAGGTGTAGCCTTGGGTGGACATTGACTGAATGTCGAACCCACAAAGATGGATCCCTGTGGGAGAAAGGTATTTAGCCCAAGGCTAGTAGAGATAGACTGTAGTATCAAAACAATCACAAATGGGTTGCTTCTTGTTTGCGGAATTGATGACATAGCATGAGTGGTCGATGTAAAAGGCCATGAGCTTGATGCTTGAGATACACTAGTGACCAAGGGTGCACTTAGTTGGGAGCTTTTCATGCTTTTTGTGGAGGATGTGCTAGCTTGATTTGATGAACTAGTTTGGTTTGATACAGTCTATGTTGTTGTCGTTGTCATCGATGATGGAAAAATGTGGGATATCACAGGCTCTGTTTGAGAGGGTTGAGTTGTGCTTTGACTTGATAGAGGGTTCTTAGGCCATATTATTGACACATTAAATTTAGCAAGGAGTTTGAATCCCTTCTTAATCAACATGGCTAGGATTATTTCAAGATTTCTCTCTACAACGACATCAACTACTTGTGCTTAATAGGTGTCTTTCTCTATGTCTTCAAGCTCCTCCTCTGTGACATCTTGGAACATTGTTGGTCTATGGGGATTCTCAATGTAAAGAGCATGACTTGTGTTTATGAAAGGTTCATCCTCTCGCTCTTATTCCCACAGGGTAAATTGGTTAATACAGGACTCATCGGGTTGTGTTCTATCCTTCGACCTAGTGTAAGGTCCTTCATAGGGCATGTGAGACATAGTGTTATCCAAATTTTTTGACTAAAATAAGTGATATAAACAAAACAAAAAAGGATAACCTTTCTAGGAGAGTCCGAGTTATGTTTGACAAGGGTAATTTTAGGGACATATTTTAACTTCTCTTGATCTCAAAGACACTGGTGATGTAAGATATGGATCTTGACTATTGCCTTAGATGAGAGAAAGTCACTGATAGAGATTGATGAATTTTGAGATAACGGGATCAAGATAATCTAGTATGAACTTTTGAGCTAACAATTTTTAAACAATAGTCATGCTATCAAAGAGGGATGATCTTTAATGTTTAGAGATTCACACAATATTCTTTACTTTTTTCAGGATCTAGACACTGATTTTTCATACAAAATGGGGAATCTTTCCAAGGTTTTCAGGTAAAAATAGATGTTCAGATCTCTTGGTCAAGTGCGGCAAACATCCATCGATTGCGGCAAAGTGACAAGTCAACTGTGGTAAATGATCACCAATTGCGGTAATAAAAAGCTCAACTATGGAAATAAAGGGATCAATTATGGTAAAACTCTGTCAATTGCGACACAATGTAGGCAATTGTGGCAAAAGGAGACAGTCTAAAAAAGATCTCAAATTTGGTGAATCTGTTTGATAAAAAGTGATTTATGGAACAAGGGTTCTTATTGCAGAACAAGTTTGATGTTGAAAACCTAGACTTGAACATGTTGGACTCATTTTTATAGTTTTTGATGTTGGTTTTGTATTTTTGGAAACTGATCACATAACAAGCACAATAGACAATGTATTTTGTAAATCTATCACGAGTTCTGAGACAGGGACAAATAGATTAATATAGGTCAAATTTGGCTTCAAGATACAATATTATAGGCCCAATGCTTGGATGTTTGTTAGCTCACACATTAATCATCACACTACTAGGACACGAAGGTCCACGACGCAGGCGCCCATTTTTTTGTTGTTGCCCGATATTATTGTCGTGCTAGTGAAAATCTCTTTCACTACCACAATATCCTGTAACACATATGTTGGGGATCTTGGGGGAAATTCTGCAACCCCTTGCACTATAATAAGGTATTCATTCAGAGGCAAAATGGGTAGGTCTCTATTTAACAAGGTTGTAGTAGGGTTTGTGGCGTCTATCCAATCGGTTTGTACGTGTGTGACTCACTTAAGAGCCTAGTTGACCATGCTGTCTACTTAGGGATATTCACCCAATCCAGGCTATCATCAACACACCTCTCCCAGGCTTGGCTAGATATAAAATAGAGATTTGGCTCGTGTCTTTTTTATATACTGATCAAAAGGATTATTGGTTTAAGGTCATTCTCCAAGGAAGAAGCGCATTCCCCAGACAGGCCTTTCTAAAAAAGTATAAAGGTTTTTAATCTAACAGATTTATGCAAGCGCACCAATGACCCAAGACACAAGGTTAATCGATTAAACACCAAAATTCTAAGTGTAAACTAAGCTAATCACCCATAAAAACACAAGTGTTCAATTTTAAAGCCCAAAGTAGATGATGATTTGCTTGTTCGATTTTAATGCACCAAATTGAAAGATTTTTTGCCTTTGTTCAATTTTTAACCACCATATCAATTTTAAGCACCAAATTGGAAAAGTGAGGTTCAATATATTTGCATGCAATGTTCTTTTTAAGCACTAAAAACACAAGTGAATGAATTTTAGGTTGCTTTGTTAGATCTGTTTCCACGCCACAATCTGAAATGATGAATTTAGTACCAAAAAAATGTGCAATCAAAATGTATGAAATCTTGAAATGCATGATAAAAACCTTTAATACTCACAATTTCCCAATTTTGTTTGTCCCTGGTGTTTTGATTCTGCACAAAAAATGAGAAAAACTCAGATTTAACAAAGAATGATGAATTTTAAGCATTTGCAAAATAATTCCTTTCGATTGCGGTAAAGTTCTGGCAACTGCGTAAAATTCTATTAGAAGTGACAAAGTTCTGGCGATTGCGACAAAATACTGTCAGTTACGACAATATGTTGGCGATTGCGGCACATATCGGTCAATTGTGGTAAAATTATCTCAATTGCGATAATATGCTATCAATTGTGGCACAAATTGGTCAATTGCAGCACAGTACCAGAAACAGAGAATTTAAAAAAGACAGAAAGATTTGCAAAACCCTCAAATTGATTGTGACATTAAACTAGTCAATTGTGATAAATTTTTGTCAATTGCGGAAAAAATACCAATGATTACAAAATTACAATGATATCAAAAAATTAACAAAAAATAAAATCTGTAGTCGTACAACCGAGGCCAGAAAGTCTTGTTTGTCATCTTCAAGCGATTCTTGGGCTCTTTGATTCACATCGGGTTCACCAAAATGTATAGGTTGTATTCTATATGCTCAAATAATAAGGGTTAGTAGCACCGATTTGCAATGGGTAAATCAATCAGTTACTAAGAATGAACCTATGAATAATAAAATGACAAGCAATCAAGGAGGAATCCAAACAAATGCAAACCAACAAAGCTCAAATCTTCTATTGTCTCTCTCTACTCCTTTTGAAATGCTATGTGTGTGGTGCTTAGTATTGGTATCGACAACATCTATGACTTGGGAGCGTTGAGAATATGATATTGATTTTGATCACAAGAATGCTTCGAATGCCTCTAGCAAGAATCCTGTAGAGTAAGGGCACACGAAAGCTTGAAATTTTGGATCCTTCAAATGGTTATGAAGGGTTGATTATATAGAATATGGAAATGATATGAACAGTTGAGATCAATCCCAGAGATTAGAGGATGAATGGTTGAGATTAAAGGAAACTGGAGAAGCCATTAGTAAACTCCACCTCCTCAACTTGGAGAGAGGAGATAAATTTTGGTTAACTGAAAAGTTGATTATGAGTTACCTTTTGAACTGAAGAGGTAATTTGGAGTTACCTTTTTGAACTGAAGAGGTGGATGGAGTAATTCATGCAATCAGAGATCTGATCAAGAGTTCTCTTTTTTGAACTAAAGAAAGGATTTAATTGAATATTTAATTCATTTTTATAATTAAAGTATTCACCATGTGAGATAATTGAATTCTTTTTGGATTTAGAATTGAATTATTGAATGAAATTAAATTAATTTAATTAGAAGAAATTAATTAGTAAGTTTAAATATTTAAATTTAAACTTTAGGAAATTGAATTTAATTAATTAATGAAGATTAATCAATTAAGGTTAATTAATTAAATAAAATCAATTATTTAATTGATTTTGGGGATGTGATTAGATGATTTGGAGAAGGAATTTAGAAGAAATAGATGATTAATTAACGATTAAAAAACCATTAATTAATAGATGAAAATTAGTGTTTTTAATGTAAGGTCGCAAGTATGTCTATTTTAGGATGTCTACACTTACCACTCTCTCTGCTCCTCTAGAATGGTTGATCTAGTTTCACTCTAGTTTCAATAGCTCCATTGCCAAAATGGCCTACAAATATTCTTTATGATGACACCAAAGCTCAAGTCATAACCATTTAATTTATGAGATTCCAAGCCTCACAAATAAACAAAGTATGTATCCATAGTGACTAACTCAATCATTGATCCTTGAATGACCACATCATGTTCTATTGATTTACAAAACTTCAATTATTCATAGCTTTGACCATAAATTACTCATTAAAATAGGAATGCAACATATAGCAATGTATTTTAATCCCATATTTAGACAGTCAAACTTGTCTACATACATGGCCACATTGCATCTCATGAGATGACACATCCATGAGGCATTTGTAAAACAATTGAATTGCATTGTCTATGATTCATGTTTTTATTTCTCATCTTGGCATAGGCATTCCAAACACTGGCAAAGACTGTAAAATGTGGTCTCTTTCAATTCCTTGAAACAACATCTCACTGAGGGGTTGTGTAGAACATTTCTCTGTGAGGTAGGCATACACATAGATGTTATAGACACCAAGAAAACACTTCTATGCCACTTGAAATCACCACATTCGATGGGAGTCCATCCTTTTGAGGCAATTGTCAAATAATTTATGTGCCTTGATTGTACTTCCATAATTTTTTATCAGGAACCATTGGCTCAATATGTTTGCTTGAGAATTTTTAAATCTCCTTCAAATATATTTGTTTTTGTACATATCATGCAATCATCAAATTTCACGAGATCACATTGGCATAGAGGACTATCAAACAGTTATATACCTTGCCTATGTTGTCCAAGTTTTGTATATCCAGTGATCATGACATTATGTCAAACACATCATGTGCATTATGTGATTACACATTTTTCATTGAAAAGTGTCTATATGACAGCCTATGACTTATTTCTTTAGTGTTTCATGCACGTACCCTACTCAGCATACCCACATCCTTCAAACTAATTATCATCAACTTGATGTGATGACATCTAAGATATTATTTCACATAGTTTATATGCTTTGTTTATGGTTCAACATTCATGCACTGAATGTCTTTTGAACATTTAGTCAAATGATTGTTGTACCTTGTGTTAGAGTAATAGTCCTTTGAGTTATTAATTAAATCATTTCGATCTAATTACTAACTCACCTATTCACTCTAGTTTGCTTTAGCTAACCTTAGGGTTTCCCTTTTAGGGTTTCATGATTCCTTTATAAGGATTCACCTCTTTTGTTTTAGATACGAAGTTTTTCATCATCACATTGTAATCTAGAAACATATCATTAATATATTATTTTCTATTGCATACGATGTCTCCTCTGGCTTTTTGGCCACCATAGCTTCTTTTGTCTTTGCTTCGTTCTTGTGGCAGGTTTGCATGCAGGTGTTCTTGGGAGATTAGCTTTCAGCCTGATCCAACATGGTATCAAAGCCATCCTGCAGCTGGCTATTCATGTTTTGTTGAAGCAAGCTCTTTGTGGTATGAGGGTTTGAAGCTTTCAGTCTTTCTTCGGTAGTTTTTATTGGATCTGGGGGGTCTCTATTTTTTGGAGCACTTTGGACCAAAACCAACCTCACGGTTGCGTCCAGAAGGCCCAAAAATCCTAGAATCCATATAAGACTCATCCGATTTGGACACCGGAGCAACTGGGAGATTTTTTTGGCCTTCTAGGGCCGTACGGGCATGATTTTTGAGAAATTTTCAAAAAATAAATCATTTTAAATGTTTTTTTGTTAAAAAATAGCACAGTCAGTGTTTTTTGTGGCGCGCCGCCACCGCACCGCCCGCAGCCTCCCCGCCATTGGCCTACTCCTCCTGGCCCCCGCCGCCTCTGGCCCCATCACCACCCGCCACCCGGCCCACTGGCCACCACCGCCCTTCGCGGCCCCCGCTGCTCCATGCCCCGGTCCCACCACCAGCGGCCGGTTCAGCACCGCCTCTGCGCCACCCGGGGGGATGTTTAACCCCCATGGGCTTTTAACCGCAAGTAGCCAATCATATTGAGACCGTGGGCTCCGGATTTGGCCCCCTGGGTGCACCATGCACCCAGGGGCCTATTTTTTTTAGCCCCAGGGGCTTAAAGCCTACTTTTGGAGCAATTTTGGGCCCTTATCGCTGTTTTTGCTCTATCTGGAGCATAGGGAGGCCTTTTTTGGACTTCATTATATCGTCAAAAAGCTCTTTCCGAGCTCTTTTTTATTATGGTGATTAGGATTTTTGGCTATGCTATTTTAATAGCATTTTTTTCTGTTGAAGTTTGATATTTGTGTTTGCCTTACGGGAGCCATATCTTGCTCATCCGGACTCCATTTTTGGCAAACCAGATATCGTCAAAAAGCATGTTTAGTGAACTCTTCAGTTGCAGGGGTATTTTTTCTAGATTCTACTCTAGGTTATCTCTCCTATGAGTTTGGCATCTTTTGCACTCTAGCAGATTACTTGGGTTCTACATGTCCTGGGATCTCTTCTTCTGATCTTTCTAGCTCACTCTTCTTTCTGACTTCTGAGCTTGTATTCTTCTCTTTTGTATCATTCTTTATTTTGTAAACACACTGTGATAAGGTGCCTACTTCTGCATTTCTGGGATTTTGAACACCTTGTGTGTGTGTTGTACTTGCACTCCGTTATAAAGTGCCATAGGGGGTTATGATGTTATGTGGTTTTGTGCTCATCCACCTTTGTCAAGTGAGTGTACCTTCCATGACATCAGCCCATGCTACGTGTCGGTGACACCACCCTTTATCCTGTGCTTGTACTTCTGTTGCACTGTTGGTGTTCTTGGTTCTTCTTTCTGTAGATGTTTCTGGCATTGCATTTTAGTGTTCCTATCACCTCTCCCTGTTCAGCATTATGGGGGGGGGGGTTCACCTGTTGATTCTATTACTTCCTTGGTTTGATTGATCAGCTCTTCAGACTTTGTCTTCTCTACCTGGTCATGCACTTCAGTGGGGGGTCCAACAGTTTCTTCTGACAGAGTTTACAGCTTCATGCTTCATAGATGCTTCTTTCTCTTTCTTGTTCCTCTCTTTGGGACTTTCCCTAGATTGAAGGCCCAATTTCCTTCATCTAGTTTATTTCTTGTACTTGGGTACCTGATCAGGCCTTGTTGTTGGGACCCTTCTTTTCTTCTTTCTGTAGTAGTTTCCTAGGTTTTGCTTCTCCCTAAGCTTATCTTAAGGGGGGGTGTTAGAGTAATAGTCCTTTGAGTTATTAATTAAATCATTTTGATCTAATTACTAACTCACCTATTCACTCTAGTTTGCTTTAGCTAACCTTAGGGTTTCCCTTTTAGGGTTTCATGATTCCTTTATAAGGATTCACCTCTTTTGTTTTAGATACAGAGTTTTTCATCATCACATTGTAATCTAGAAACATATCATTAATATATTATTTTCTGTTGCATACGATGTCTCCTCTGGCTTTTTGGCCGCCATAGCTTCTTCTATCTTTGCTTCGTTCTTGTGACAGGTTTGCATGCAGGTGTTCTTGGGAGATTAGCTTTCAGCCTAATCCAACACCTTGTCTTTTCCATGATGTTTCTAAAGTATTTTCACCAAATCCATTCTGAAAACCTCGCAAACATTGAGGTATTCGGTCAAATAGTTATCGTGCCAAGTCTAGACTTCAACATTTTGCTACAGATTGACCACAACATTGAGAGAAGGATTATAGAATGACTCAACTAATAACCGGTTTTCTTGACATAAATTAAATGTCTTGAGTCTAAAAATTTTGTGTTATCTTCCTTCATCAATGTCTTCATTCACCATAACCAATTTTGAAGATATGAGTTCCAACATTTTGTTTTTAGATCCAACTTAAAGAGTAGAGCCGAAAATAAGCTGCATATATTCATATATGATCTATAGTCACAAAGAAAACACTTTCACACAAATATCATTGATATAAATGGAATCTTAACAATAAGTTTCAGGTATTCTGAAGATAGCCACCATAAGCATGAAGGTTAGCCATTAATACCAAAATGATCACAATGTTTTTCCTTGAACTGCAAATTGTATTTTCTTGCAATTTTATAAAATGGATCCATTCATGTCAACAAGTAGTTATTTTCATTTCATGATTCACCATTTCATATTTAGCATGCATGTGTTGAGATGGAGTCCAATGAACATCTCTTTCTTTCCCTCCAAAGGTGACTCTTAGCATTCCATATTCTTGGAGAGCTTATTTAAAGCTACTGCAGTAACCTTGCAATGTAATTCAATTTATAATAATAATAATAATCTGCTTCTCAGTGTGGACATATCCATGTTTTGTGAGCCACGATAAAATCAGTGTGTGTTTCATTATGTAATTTTTCTCTTAATATATGTAATTCTATTTTTTTGATTTACCATAATCTACCATTGGTATCAGAGCTGGTTGAACAACTGATTGGGAAATTAATAGAGATTTTCCAAAGCTATGGAAGATTCGAGGGTACAGAAATTCACAGGGAAGAATTTTGGGATATGGAAAATACAAATGAAATCACTTCTTATCAAGAAAAGTCTCTCACTTTCTCTCGAGGGAAAAAAGAAACCGTTGCGATGAGTAATGAAGACTGGGAATCACTTGATGAAAAGGTCAAGGCAACAATATTTCTCTCTCTCAATGATAATGTATTATACAATGTTGCGAATGAAGCAAAAAAAAAGGTGGCATGGGACAATCTCTCAACCATATATGCAATGGCATCCGCAGAAAATAAAGTCTTCATCATGAAGAGGTTATACAAATTGAATATGAGGGAAGGTGAGGCTATGATGAATCATCTCAATGAATTCAATACCTTGATTAGCCAAGCAAATTCGGTTGGCATGAAACAAGATTATGTGAACAAGGTTGTCTTACTACTATGCTCTCTTTGAAATAGCTGAGATGGAGTTGTAACAGCTATTAGCACTACACCATCAAGCTCGAAAAAGCTATCCTTTGATTAATTTTTAGCGAATCTTCTCCGCGAAGACATGAGAAGAAAGAACACGGAGTCTTCAACCAAAGAGGCCTTAACGATGGTGAGTATTGAAAATAGGGGAAGAAGTCATAAAGAGGCACAAATAATTCCAATAGGAGGTCTAAATCCACAAGAAGATCGCAGTCTAGAGGTAGACAAGGTGATTTTTGGTTTTTTCCACTCTCCTTTACGCAACACTGCTTCTCCCTTAGATGGCAGGGTCATTGTCATAGGCAACGAGCCTGGTAATTGCCAACACTTGGGCCATTCCCTGAGTAGTCAACTATCTCTATTTTCTAATGCTCTGCTTCGAGACAACATCTACTCACCTTGGATTATTGTGCAGGGAAAACAAAAAGCTTGTGTGCATGATGTTGAAATGGGTAGTCTTGAATTCAGTGTTTTGGAAAATGAAAGAATAAAGGCACAAAAAGGTATGCAGAGTACTACTACTGCTAGCAATAACATTGATTTATAAAATGATTTACATAATAATTTATTAAGAAGATCTACATGGAAGCAAAAAATCCCTTCCAAATTCTTTGATTATGAACTGTTATTTGCTGAAGAGGCAGAGCCTGAATTATTAATCTTTGAGAAAGTTGAACAAGCCAATTATAAAGCTGCTTGTCAAAGAAATGATAATGATAAATGGATGGTTGCCATGAATGAAGAAATGAGCTCACTTGCAGCTAATAACACGTGGGCTTTGGTCTCTCTTCCACAAAATTGAAAACCACTTAAGAGCAAGTGGGTATATAAATTGAAAGATGAAGATGGAGGTCGAAAATGCTACAAAGCTAGATTAGTGGTAAAAGGGTATGATCAAGAAAAGGGGATCAATTTTACTGAGATTTTCTCCCTGGTTGTGAAGATGACTACAATCTGAATAGTATTGGGATTGGAAAATATATGGGATCTCGAGTTGGAGCAACTTGATGTGAAGACTGCATTCTTACATGGTGATATAGATGAAGAGTTGTATATAGACCAGCCTCCTGAATTCGTCAAGAAGGGACAAGAGCATCTTTATTGCATACCAAACGAAGTTTTTATGGGCTCAAACAAGCCCCGAGATAGTGGTATTTAAAATTTGATCAATTCACGATTGCTCATAATTTCATGAGATGTAAATCAGATCCATGCATTTATTATAAGAAACTTCCTAATGGTGAGTTTGTCATTCTTCTTATCTACGTTGATGAAATGTTGATAGCCGATACTAGTCCTAAGATTGTTGGTGGGTTGAAAGCTCACTTGGTAAGCACATTTTCTATGAAGGACTTAGGGGCATCCAAGAAGATTCTTGGTATGACAATCACCCGGGATAGAAGTAAGAAGGAGATCACTTTATCACAAAAATACTACATTGATAAAGTAGTTGAAAGATTTGGTATGGCTAATGCAAAAGTTATTTCTACTCCCCTCACTTTTCATTTTCACTTATCTTCTAATTTGTGTCCATAAACACAAGAGGAAAAGGATTTTATGGAAGGAGATCCTTACAAATCAGCAGTTGGTAGCATTATGTATGCTATGGTTTCTACACACCCCGACATTGCTCATGCGGTGGGAGTTGTGAGTAGATTCATGGTCAATCCTGGGAAGACACATTGGGAAGATGTTAAATGGATATTGAAATATCTTAAGGGCACTTCTGATTATTGTCTATAGTTTTGTAGCAATAATGTACAACTGCATGGATTTACTGATTCTGACCTTGCTAAATATTTGGATAAATGAAGGTCTACTACTGGTTATACATTCATGTTTGTTGGGGCTTCCATTAGTTGGGCCTCAAGGCTACAACATTCCATTTATCTGTCTTCTACTAAAGCTAAATGTTGATGACATGTAACTGATTGAATGTTTGATAATGTTAAGTTGAAAGATAATGCATGTCATTAAATCAGTTAATGGACTGTATTGTCATTGATGTAAACTTGATATCATCTATATGGTCATGTACATAATGCCAAAGAATTTAGAAGAACCAAAGGAACCAAAGTTATGCTTTCAGAAATGCATAAAAGTCAAGTATTCACTAAGTGACAAACAACACCGACAGAGTGCACACCGACGGAATAAGTAAAGAAGAATAGTCACAGTGATGCCTTATGATTAGAAGCATAGAGTTTCTCAATAAAGAAAACTAAAAAATGCCCGACGAGCAAAGTCAGAAGGTTGCCCGACGACCAAAGATACAGAGTTGCCTGACGAGTAAAATTCCAATGATGCCTGACAGACGGAGATCATGAAGCTAATTGGAGTCTCACCGATGGATCAGTCAGTTGTCGCCAATGACTAACTGCAGTAGTGACCGAAAAAATAGAGAGTTCAGAAAACAAAAAAAATATCTAGCTGGCAGAGCTAAAAATAGACTTAATTGGTTGTCTACTTTGTCTTATTCGACCAGAGATAAGTGATTGATTTAAAGCTAATTTGTACAGTTGGCAAGAAGATATCTACGAGACAAATTAGGAGTTATGCTTTAAATCTAATTGGCTGGATTGTTTATCATGCCAAGAATCAAGAATCAAGAAACAATGAATATTATGTCTATATAAGAGACAAGCTTAATTAATTTACGAATGGGATTAAGGGGAGAGAATAAAAAGAGGATGCTGAAGAGAAACTGATGAAGAACTACTTCATGCAGTGCTGATCAAACAAGGTGAAGGAAGAGCTAAGGAATTTTGCAGATGCTAACGAATAGTGAGCACAACATCACAGAGTAGAAAGTATGGAGCACAAGGATTGAATTGATACATTGGTCAGAGAGTTAATGTACTTAAATAGATCTAAAAATCTGCAATTCAAGTTGCAATATGAACAGGTCATAGTGTTTCAGTTTAACCATTAAAGCATCAAGTCTCTTAACTGAGCAGGACTTAACAGTCTTCTATATATTGAGGTACATCTAAAGGAGTGCCAAAAAGGTTGATTCATGAAAGTAGCATTGGACTTGCTCGATACCTATTGACAGTCTAAGAAGGAGGCTGATTCAAGGATGGTAGCAATAGATGCCCGATACTAAGTGATAACCTCTATGTATAAAATCCTCTAACAAGGTCATACTTAACAGTGTGTTTGTAACCTTTAACAGGGTTGGCTCCTAACAAGGCTCACTTCAGAAGAGTGAAAATTTGGGGTACCGGTCTTAGTGGTTTTTTCCCTTAACAGGGTTTCCATGTTAAAATTCATGTGTTATGTGTATACGATTCATTTCTTTACTGTCTTACATCTTACATAGCTAACTCTGAATTGATCGGTATACTCTGCTTATTTACTAAGTTTTGATAAATAGTTATACTACTTATCGATAATCAAGAAAGAATAAGGATTGACAGAGAAAACTAACAGACAGTTAATCATTATTAGTATTTCATGGCATGCATCTTTTATGGACATAATAATCTGAGATTTATTGATTGGTGGTTGAGTTTGAAGGATAAATTTTTGAGGCCACTAATTCACCCCCCTCCCCCCCCCACCCCACTTAGTTATTACTAAGAATTGGTATCAAAGCTTGTGTGCTTATAAAGGAAGGTTTTAAG
>MU224313.1:3744078-3776273 GCA_018584345.1 Thuja plicata | reverse complement strand
CAATGTCAAATTCACTGAGTATCATGACCCACTTAGCTAATCTACCCATGAGGGCAGCTTTGTTGAGTAAGTACTTTAATGGATCAATTTTTGCAATGAGCCTTGTAGTGTGAGCAAGCATGTAATGCCGTAACTTCTGGGAAGCAAACACCACCGCTAAGAAACCTTTCTCAATGACACAATAATTCATTTCATAGGAGACCAATGTTCTACTGATGTAATAAATTTCTCTTTCTTTATTGTTTTGATCTTCTTGAGCCAATAGAGCACCCAGAGATGTTTCTGTAGCTGAGATGTATAAGATTAATGACTTCCCATGAATATGAGGCATTAATATAGGTGGATTGGATAGATATTGTTTGATTTGTTGAAAACCTTGTTCACATTCTTTATTCCATTCATAGGTCACACCTTTATGTAGATTTTTAGTAAATGGTTGTGACTTGTTAGCTAGCTATGAGATGAAGCACCAGATAGACTGAAGCTGACCTTAAAGACCTCTAATTTGTCTGAAATTGCGAGGTGGAGACATTTCCATGATAGCTTGCACCTTTTTCAAGATCCACCTTGATTCCTTTTGTGAAGATGATATAACCAAGCAATTTCCCGCAGTTACTCCAAATGCACATTTCTTAGGATTGAGACGTAGTCTGAACTTTTCCATACGATCCAGTATAGGACCTAGATCAGTAAGATGTGCCTTCCTGTCCATGCTTTTAGCAAGGGTGTCATTAACATAATCCTCCACTGTTTTGTGCATCATATCATGAAATATAGTAGTGATTGCTCTCTGATATGTGGCTCCAGCATTCTTAAGACCAAAAGGCATAACATTCCAGCAAAAAGTGCCCTAGGTGCAAGTGAAAGCAGTCTTTTCTTGGTCCTCTAGCACAATTTTGATTTGGTTGTAGCCAGAGAAGCCGTCCATTAGGGAGTACATTTCATATCCTCCTGTCATATCCATAATCATATCAATGTTGGGTAGTGGGAAGTCATCTTTTGGGCATGCTTTGTTTAAGTCCATGAAGTCTATACAGACTCTGATAGATTTTTCATGCTTTGACACTGGAACTATATTGGAGATCCATTCTGCATAATCAATTGCTTTGATGAACCCCGCTTTTAGAAGTTTCTCTAATTCTGCCTTAACAAGTAGAGCCACATGTGGATGCATTTTTCTGAGTTTTTGCTTGACTGGTTTTACTCCAGGGGCTATTGATAGGTGATGCATGATAAGATCAGGATCTACACCAGGCATGTCAAAGTATGTCCATGCAAATTTTATCTTTTTCTCTTTGAATAAATCTATGAATTCTTTGAGTTCTTTTGTGGACAATGATTTAGCCACATGAATAATGTGTGGATGTTCTTCTATTCCCAAATTTACAGGCTGAGTTGGCTCAATTAGCACCGATGAGTGTTCTTGGAAATGAATTGGAAGCACATCAAGTATCTCATCCTCAGGCACCTTGGAGAGGTTTTCACCTTTGGATATGTCTATTCTTTTTACTTTTTTTGGCTCTGACATTGCCACAATGTGGTTTTCACCGTCAGAGCACCTATTATTTTTCTTTTTGATTTTATGACTAAGATACTTGATATCACTTTCGGTCATGCTGACACTGTATTCGCTAGTGGAGGATGTTACAGGTTCAACAATGTGGAGATAACAGGCTAGAGCATAGTCATTCTGGAATGTGAGGACTTCGTTGGATGAGGAAGGGGAGTTCTAGTCTATTAGCTTGGGATGTTGGAGTGAGAGAGGAGTGACAGGTTCAAGTGCATTCACAGTATAATCATCAAAAGCGCTGACTAGTAAGCTAAGACCTAGAGCAATCTCATCCAAAGGTGTATTCAAATCCATTTGACTCCTAGCGACCATAGTAGAAGACACATTAATATTTATGGAATCAGACTCATTAGACCTTACACTAGACCCATCACCTATGTCGAGAAGCTTTTCATAGGATCCTTCTGAAAAAATATTGAGCTCATAGTCATGGGTTCATCTATGTTTGAACTCTGACTAGGATGTTTGCACCATGAAGGTTTGGGAGTTCTTGTGATACCAGCCTGTTCTTGTGCAAACTACTCTTGAAATTGTTTTGGTATGTATCGTTCACCTTGGAAACTAGGATCTTGTGACACTTTCCATTGTTCGTATGTCAGAGTAGTGAATGGAATAGCGACATTAGAGCCACTGCCAGCCTTAGCTGTATTGACATGTATTATGACATCATCTGGCTCAGCAAAGAATGCTGCCAAATCTGGAGGAATAGGATAAGGAAAGGAATCCTCATCAGAGCTATCTTTTGAGGTGTCTTCTATAGTTGTACCTTTAGGTTCTAGTTCTGGTCCAGGTTCAGATTCAGATACAAATTTGTTAATCCCTAGATGGAACGAGATCTTCTTGAAGCCTAAACCAGTTGTATATTTTGTCCTTCGATCCGTAGCTTTAATAGGCTCAACTAGCCCATTACCATTCATCCCTATTGGACCACTCCCTTTGTATCCAAAGAGTTTCATGATTTTAAGACCTTCACTATTGGGATCTAGTTCACGAGCTGGGATAGTCTGTTCAGATATGTCCTTTTCTTTGTAAATCCAATCTCTAATAGCTCTTTCCTCATCTTCATCTTCTAATGGTGTTGAAGCCTGTACAAAGGCACCATCATAAACTATTTTAGGAGGAGTAGTAGAAGATTTATTATTCTCAGAAGGTCTCTCGTAAGAACAAGGAGACGGAGGTAGAGCTGCTAATGATAGCACAGGTTCTATTTGATACCCCCATTCCTATGTCTTTGATTTTCAAAGTTTGTTCCATGTCTCTAAGCTTGGCCTCATAGAATTCAGTGTATTCTCTATTAGTAGGAACAAAGCTATTAGCTGACTGTGTGAGCATATTACAAGAAGATCCCATATTAGCAGGAACTGTCACTTCTGCACCATGGAAAGGAAACTTGATGCACTGATGATATGTAGAGGGAAACGCTTGCATTTCATGGATCCACGGTCTTCCCAACAGTATGTTATAAGCAAGGGGAATGTCCAGCACTTGACAAGTGACATCTCTTTCAACAGGTCCAACCCGAATGCGTAGTACAACTAAACCTTTAGAATTTCTTTCTTCTTCATCATAGGCTTTGATAGTAATTTTATTGCGGGAATCTATGCGATCTTCATCATATCCTAGCTGAGCGAGCAAGTGAGCAGAGTAGATGTTGAGGCCAACACCATTATCAATAAGGACATGGCGAATGGGTTTTTTGCCAATCATGACCTCTATATGTAAAGGAGCGTTATGCGGGTGGCTGATCAATTGGTCATCTTCTTCTAAGAAAGATAGATAGTGTGGTGAAGTCAAGTGACCCACCATAGATTGAAACTGATCAAGATTAATGTCTTTAGGGACGTTAGCCTCAACAAGAGCTTTATCCAGAATCTGCTTGTGAGCAGGCGAGATCTTCAACAACTCAAAGATAGTTATTTGAGCGTTGGTTCTTTGCAGCTGGTTGAAAATGCTATAATTAGCAGTAGGAGGTGTGGGGACCACCTTCATGGTCTTGTTAGAAAGACCAACAACATCTTTATCCATGGGTTGTTTCGGTATGGATGTAGTAGTAGGAGGGTCAGGACCCTTGAGAGTGACCTTAGCACGGGATCTGGTAATGACATTTGCGCAATCCTGAGATGATTCAGATTCAGATGAGCGAGACCCAGGGCCTCTCAAGACAAATGGGGTCTTAAGCTTAGGAGAATCCCTGCTCCCCTTGATATTAATCACATCACAATACTCAACTTTGACAAGCTCGATCATATTGATGACATTGTCATTAGAGGAATGCGTGTAGTTAACCTTGGCATTATTGTTCTTAGTGTTGGAAGACTCACCTTTCTCATGATGAGGAAAGGGATTTTTAAATGCCTGGTGATCTGAATTCTTATTATGATTATCCACAACAAGATCACCATTATCAATCAGATCTTGGACCTTATGACGCAACTGAAGACAAGTAGAAGTCTTATGACCCTTGTTTTGGTGATAGTCATAGTATGCGTTGTCGTTCCACCAATGGGGTCATGGTTGTGGATCATATAGACGCTTGTCCAAAGGAGTGAGAACTTGATTTTGCACCAAAGTCTTGTAAACTACATCAAGTGGTTCTCCTAAGGAAGTAAATTCATGCTTGGGTCGAGGGGCCCAAGGTTTGTTGCTATAAAATCTAGAAGGCGGTTGAGTGTTTGTTGTAGCCTTTTTAGTAGTTTTGATCGCTTGTATACTAGAATTAAGATTAAAAACTAGTTTTGAAGGAGATGTGGTCACATTATCAACCACTCCATCATTCACAATGTCCCTATTCTTTTTGACAAACTTCCCTTTATCTTTGTTGGAAGAGGAGGAACCTTGTTTATTATCTTTATACAAAGTAAATTCCCCTTTCTTAACCATAAATGCCTCTATCCTCAAAACTTGCTTAATCATGCTATCAAAATTGAGGGGACCTTGAAGCTATACCTGATACCCAAAATCAGGAGTGAGATTATCCAAGAAGATATCAAGTTTCTCAGATTCAAGTATTTTATGAGAATACTTGGTGCAAAGCTATCTCCATCTATGGAGAAATGTCAGGAATGGCTCCCCTTGTCTTTGCTTGAGATTGCAAAGGTCCCTGATGTTGATGGGATGCTGTATGTTGTGAGAGTAATGCTAGATAAAGAGATTTGTAATCTCATCAAAAGTCTTAATGTCGGTGGGTAGTCGAGAAAACCAATCCATGGCAGGTCCACCCAAACTTCAGGGAAAGAGACACATTAAATAATTTTGATCATGAATGAACTCCATAGATAGGGCCCCAAATTCTCTCTGATGATCCTGAGGATCGGTGGTACCCAGATATTTATCATACTTAGGGAGTTCCACACCTTTGGGAAAAGGTGGCATATGAAGACTCCTATCAAAAGGAAAAGGATAGATGCTCTCCATCGTGAATTGTTGTGTGGGTGTGTCCTTGTCCTTTATAAGTTGGCTAATTTGGTTTTGCATATCTTGAATCAGCTTTTGCAATTTGGTAGTCTCAGTCTTTTCTTCTTTATCCACAAGTGTTTCCACCTGGAAATTTAGGGGTAGCTTAACTCCTTGGTTTGCCAAATCTAGAAAATATTTCTCCTTATCTTCTACAAGGAGAATTTCCATCATTTTGATGAGAGACTTATTGGATTTTGCAGCATCTATGTCATTTTGAGTTATTTGCTCATTATCATTACCAAAGATCTCATAAATTCTTGGGTTTTGATCTTGACTCTGGTCATGTGGAGGGGGCAAAGGTGATGCTGATCACCTTGTTGACCCTAATCATTTTGAGATTGGTCATGGACATCACTGTATTGACCTTGTAGGTAATTGAAAGGACTTCCCATGTTGTTGATGTGGGATTGTGCTGTGTGCACATCTTTAGTGTGAGTGTGTGTATCGAGCTGAGAGTTTGTGGCCAATGTAACTTTTGGCAAGTCAAAGGGGTTGATGGGTTTGGAAAGATCAATAGGTACACAAGGATTGATATGACCAAAAGGATTGGTATGATCAAAAGGATCAATAAGGTAGTGAGGATTGTCAATAGGGTCAACCCAAGTAGATGGCCTTCCAAAGTTTTGTTGATCTAAAAGAAATGGGTTTTGTTGATCTTGAAACAAGGGATTATAGCATAGCTGGAACACTGGTTTCTGATTCAGACTGGGATCTATACTAAATGATGAGGAGGAACATGAGGATCCCTCTTGACTATCAGATTGAACAATAAGTTTGGAATGACCTCTTCCTTGATTATGAGATTTACCTCTACCTATTTCAGAACCATGAATGGGAAATATGTTGCCACTTCTAGTCGTAATAGGCATAGATGAAGATTAAATGAGAGAGAACTTAGGATCCAACTCAGAACTCTGTCTCTAGAAATAGTGAAAAGGAGATAAAGGCTAGAACAACCAAGATGTGAAATGCACCCGACATGAATCGTCGAGAGTATGGATAGAACAACTGAGATGTGACTATCATGTCGCAAGGTACAAAAGCAAAGAAAGGTAGGACAGAGAACAAAGAGACAAAATGAGTTTGAGAAAGAATCAGTCAATTTGCAACTCAAGACAATCAGTTTCAGTCTGCAAACAACAGGGAAACAGGCAATTAGATCTCAGACAAAAATCAAATCAGGCAAAAAAATCATCAGTCAATGGGAAATAGCTCATTGTTTTAGGACACTAGAGGACAGATTCACATGAGAAAGTGATGGTTCATGTAAGGAAACTCTTAACTGTGTGTGAGAAAATGAAAGCTCGCGTGAGGAAATGCTCAGTTTTTGGAATCTTGCACGAGAAAACTCCAGGTTTCGGCAGATCAACTCAGTTTTCGAGATAAAAATCAGATTTTGAGACATGGTCAGGACTGTTCTCTGACAAAATTTCTAGATTTAGGGCAGTTTTATGATAGTTCAGATCAGCAATCTCAGTTTGAATATGACAAGCAATCATTAACAAGCACAAAGTTTTGATCAAGCAATAGTGACACAAGAAGTAGTCGCAAACAGTTCTACCAAGGACAAGGCAACTTGGCAGAATCATGGGAGTCTTTGTTTCATCATGATTGGATAGTTTAAGACTCGAAACAAACACTTATTTATCCCTACAAAAAAATGGTAGAGAAGACAAAATCCATGCCTCACTGACTTATGTGTATGCGTGCACCTCACACAGCAGTGTCACCCTCGAGAGGGTGCCCATGTTTTTGGTGTTTCCAAGGACTTAGTAATATATGTTCAAAGGTTACCCTTAAAGTAGGGGCCAATGTCATATACCACCTCAAGCATCTAGGTGCATACCTATGTTGAGAATCTAGGGGAGAGATTCTCCCCCCTCCCTGCGCACAAATTATGTCTTCTTTTGGAGGTGATCTGGGTAGGAATCTAACTAAGAAATTTTTTAGTGGGCTTCCATTCATAATAACCTTTGGTGTCCTTGATACAGGGCTGGGGCCTCGCAACCACACCAACACTTGAAAGTCATACACCCCCGCAAGCAGGGCTGGGAGCAACGCCGCTCAGTACAACAAACAAGGCTTTCTCAAGATGATAGTCAGAATCATGAGAAAGAAGTTACCATGGCTTTGGAGTCTTTGGACTCAACAAAGAAGAATTTATTATAGTGAGGTGGAATCACCAGCAATAGGTGTGTACTCACTTTGGTCATTCCCGAAGGTTCAACTTCTGGTAGGCCCTCTAAAGGTGACACAAAACTTGGCTCAGATTTGAGGGTCAGATTTTCTGATTCTCTCAAAGAGAGAAGAGAATACTTCTCTACCTCTTCACCTTACCCAAACATGCAAGACATATTCATCTCCGAGATAGCTCTCCTCCAACCTATTCAAAAACTTTTGGGTTTCTAATTCTCTCAAAGAGAGAAGAGCATAATCCCCTAACAAGTGAACGTGCTAAAGGTTTGTTAACTTTCCTTGCTTCCCTAGGTCTCCATCATGCTAGCAACATCTGGGTCTTGGATTCATCCATGGGCATCACTTCCATGTAATGAAGAGCATATTCCCCTAATTTTCTATCAAGATTCCCAAGAAATTTTAACAAGGCCCTAGTTATACTATGTGATGAAAGCAATAAACAAGCACAACATTTTTTAAAATGATCTTTGACAACCGTCCCGCAAGTAAACCGTTAGCAAGTTTATGTCTTTGTCAAGCGACCTGCAGCCCACTGTTATGCTGTCAGAGAAATCAGAAAGATAAAAACAGCAGCATGTGAAAATAATTAAAAAAATAGTGACAGTTATTTGTAGAAACTGTGAAATTACAAAAAAATTGGCACCAAGTCTCGTGCAAGGAAGTTCAAGGCTTTGCATGAGAAAGTACAAAACTTCACGCGGTATGCTCAGAATTCTCGCATGAGAATCTGTACATAGAGAAGTACGGCTGTACGACAGAGTACAAAATTTTGTCAGAATTTTTTTTGAGAGTGAGGTCAGAAATCAATTTTTTGCCCCACAGTGGGCGCCAAAATGTATGTGTCTGAATGTTGACCTCTAAATCAGGCACAACACAACATAGTCATTGCTCAATCATTGAATTGCGAAGATGAACATGAATTGTTCATTCCACAATATCAATTGAATCGACCTGTTGCCTCCTATTTAGATGGGGTGTTTAATTACTCTCAGAACGAGAGCCAAAAACCATAGACCATTGCTAAAATGGAGGATTTGAAAGCATTGAAAATTGAAATGAATCTATTCTATATGAAAGGTGCAATTATAATCTAGAAATGGAGATGCAGGTTTTAGACTAAGAAACTTGAAAGAAATAACATAGTTAAGCTACTATATAGTAAAAAAACTAAATTTCAATGAAGAATGCCATTAAACTACATGAAATTACACTAATTATGCATTTAAAAGCTTGGAAATGTGAAAGAATTGAGACAAGAATTCACTATAGTTTTGATACTCTCCAATTGCTCTCTCAAACGAAGGAAAGAAGGTCCATAATATAGAAGAGCCTGAAAAGAGGATGAAGAGTTTCTTGGAAAGAAACAGTTGACTCTTCATCTCCATGGAGGAAGGTGAGACAAAATATGGAGAAATTATTTAATTAAATGAATGAATTATCGCCACATGGGTGGCTTTTCATATTGAATTATTGAATTCAAGTGAGGATAATTCATTCAAATAACCAAATAATTATTTAATTCCCTTGATGTGTATTAGCTAAAGGGGGGGGGGATTAATTTAATTTAAAAGCACTTAGGACTTTAGAATTAAATTAATTAATCACAGGGATTTTTTAGCTAATAAATCTTGAAAATTTAGGAATTAAATATGGTGTAAGATTTATGCAAATTTAGGTTTTCTACATTTGAGACTAAGTCAATTAAAGATAATTATGAAGGAGAATTTGCCTAGTACAATAGGACTTCGATGATGAGAAAATGCACCAAAATTGATTAGAATTGTAAGGTGCCAATTTTGGGGTGTTACAGGTACAAACATATGTACACACAACACATAGAATTTGCGAAACTAGGCCTTGAATTTGGCATAAAAATTTAAATTTTGGGTCAACAAAAAATTATAAACAACACAAATATAGTCAAATGTAGATTTTGATTTACTTTTTGAAATGTTAATCTTATGATATACAATTAGATGATGAATTTTTTATTTTTTTTGGTCGGTAATATTAATGTATTTTATTGATATAAAGAAATATTACATGTATTTTTAGCTTTTTCTAGCTATCTGTAGCAGCCCCCATTACAATTTAAAATTTCCTCTAAAAATCCCAACCCAAAAAACTGTCAACATTACAGTTGCTAGATGAAATATAAACTATACATTAAGTTTGAAGCACCAGCAAACTGATTTTCCACAAAAACCTCCATAGTTTATCGATGCCATCGCTTTGACCCTCTTCCAGAGTCTCGGTTGGCTTTAACATTGTATTGTGCTAGTTGGTGGGTAGCCCGGTAAGCCTTCACTGTCTGCATTTGCATATTGAATTTTTCAGTTATGCACAAACTGAATTTCACCAAAATGCTCAAAAAATGCCACCTTCAATTATATCTTGATTTCAGTAGGCCCTATTCACACTTTCCCTAGTTTGGGAATTGCTTTGTGTTCCTCCAAAAAACCAGCCTAACCACCCAAAATTTGTTTACATCTTCTGGATTATATTTGAGGGAATGACTTCCTACACTTTCCCCTGTCCCCATCCACACAAAGTTCTACCTTTTTTTGGAAACACGGTGGGCATAACCGACCTTTGATGGAGTGCATAGTAGTTCTAGATGCTCATTTTCAACTTATCCCATGCTATTTTCCTATCCCCCAGATAATTCCTTTTATCCACTCCCTCTGGCCACTGTAAGAAAGGAATGATGCCTTTTGTTATTCCTTCCTCCTCCTCCTCATAAAATTTGATATAATCAAAGGCCCACCCAGGGTGAGCCCACTCCAACAGTTTATCCACATTGGGGATTAGGTCTTCATAGAAGAGCGATTTCATCACTTTCTCCACTATCCTTTCATGTTCCCCCAATTCGAGGCCCCATGCCATTATCATTGCTGCGATATCGACCTGTAGCTTCCATCTATTTGTGGCTTCAAGAAATAATGGCCCTAGGGTTTTTCAAATAGCTTCAATGACTAGTTTTGATGGGCATTTGATCAGGAGATTTACTCTGTGATCCTCCACGGGTCCAAAGATTCCCTTTTACTGCTTCCTAGTTGTAAATGTAAACCTTGGTTCCATTTTCAAGTAGCTTCCTTCAAAAGATGAAAACCAGGGCTGAGTATATTGAAACTGCTTTTGCTTATTGAAATTTTAGTAATGGCACCTTCATTTATATAATTGATTCCAAATGTTTTTAAATCAATGTTGAATGTCCTTTCAAATGTTGGCATGCGGGTTGGTAATTATATCACACTTTTATCACCCGAAATAAGACATCCTCCGACGTCATTTTAATCATTACTTGTCCTTTCATGTAGATTGATGATGGTGATTTCCTCTTATTTGAAGTGAGGTAAATCTTAGACAAAATCCTCTTGCAGTCAAGCATTCTAGTACTAATGTTTACATTTAATATGTCTTTCTAAAATTGTTCTTCTTCTTATTATTTTAATGAGGGCGCCTCTTCCATCCACATCTTATTTATCTTTGTTATATTTAGATCCCATTTAGAGAGCTCATCAGCTTCAGAATTACCTTCTCTCTTAACATGGGTCACCTTAAAATCTTCAAAGGTTTCTAATATTTCCAAGAGCCATGCATTTATGGATAATTTGGAAATTGCTTGCACCACAAGCAAAGAATCTCCTTCCAAATGCAATTTTCTCATACCTTTATGTTGTGCAATTTGTACTACCAATAATGCGGCTTGACACTCTACCATGTTATTTGTTCCATATTTGCACCTTTTAGCTGCCTTCAAAATAGTCTTTCCTTCTGCAATCCTAAAAATAACCCCAATGCCACTCTGCCCTGGGTTATTTTTAGCAGCCCCATCAAAATTTTCTTTCATCCACCCTTCCTCCAGAGGCTGCCATTTTATATTTTCAGTTTCTACTTTCTTTCTTCTATTTACTAAAGCTCCTCCTGGTGAGTTAAACCTTACACTTGACCAATTCATTTGAATGAACCTGTCTTCATTTGTATAAGGAATCTTCAAGAATTGTCTCTGAGTAGCTAAGGTGCTAACAACTTCCTCAATGGCATGTTGTAATCTATTTAGGAACCTATTTTGTGATTCTTTTTCACCTCTAAAAATCCTCCTATTTCTTTCTTTCCAGATCTCCCATATTACCATGGATGGGACTATTTTCCATATATTTGACAGTGTTGATTTCCTGTTCACCCTAGGCCAGCTTGCAAAAAATTCAGAAATAGTGTTAGCTCTCAGGCTCAACCATCTTAGTTTATTTTGGATAAAATTACAGCAATTAGATGCAAAGTCATACTGTAACAACATGTGATCTGCGGACTCCTCATTATTTTCACAAAGCTCACACCGGGTGGGTTCACTAAAATCTAGTTTTTTCCTCCTTTCTCCAGTCAAGATTCGTCCCCTACATACAAGCCAGGCAAACACTTCAGCTTTTGGGTGGATGTCTTTGCTCCAACATAGATCTTTTGATGGAAAGTGTGGTCCAACTACATTTTCCAACAAGTTATAGCCTATCTTTACTGAATATTCCCCTGAGAGGGATCCACACCATCTTATTCTATCTTTGTTTGCAGTCAATGTAATATCCCTGGTTTTAAAGATCTCCCTCATTCTGTCCTTTTGCTCTGGGGGTAAGTCCACAAAATCCAGCCTTTTCCATCCCTATTTTTCTCCTTCATTACTTGCTCTTACCTCAACATAGTCCTTCACCTTACTCCCCCAATGTGTTTAAAAGTAGTTTTTTAAGAAATTCATCTCTTGATCATCCTATAATGCCCTATGTCCAACCCAGGAGTCCTCCCAGAAAAGGGCAGTGTTTCCATCCTGGAGTTTCCATGTGATGTGTTCAGTGATGACTGGCCGACATGATAGCATGAAGTTCCATATTGCTAATCCCCGAGGAGGGTATCTAATTGTCAATTTTTGCGAGCTATCTGATGAGTCTAAATATTTATCTTGAAGTATTCTTTCCCAAAAAAGGTTATTGTTCCTATACATACTCCATGTGAGTTTTGCCCCCAAAGATTTATTCATAATTCACCAGTTTCTAATACCTGCACCTCCGTGAGTTTTTGGTTTACAAATATTCTCCCAGGCTACCAAAGGAATTTTATCTTCCTCCTTAGCACCACACCAAAAAAATCTTCTCATTTTTTATCCCAAAAGCTTAACCACTTTTTTTGGAATGTCCATACACATCATAGAAAAATAGGCATAACTGAGATAACTGTTTGTAGCATCAAAATTCTACCAGCAGAAGATAACCATATTCCCTTCCATCCATCCATATTTTTTAGACATTTCTCTGTAAGGTCCCTCTTAAAATATGCTTTAATTCTACCTCTAAATAGGGGGATGCCTAGATATCTACCTGGTAGAAGGCATGCTTTCATTCCTAGAATATTGCTAATTCTAGTTTGTAGATGCATAGGAGTATTGAAGAAGAAGATCTCAGATTTTCTCCAATTTATCATCTTCCCTTAGGCCTTTCCATACATATCAAGAGTTTCCCTCATAATCCTGGCCTCCTGTTCCGAGGCTTCACCACCTAAAAAGGTGTCATCCACAAATTGAATGTGAGAGATCCTCCACTCTTTCTGCAATCTGGATACCTTTCCATGTTCCATTTTCCTTTTTATTCATTATTAGCCTCCCCAAAGCCTCAACCATGATAATAAAGAGAAAAGGGGAGAGGGGGTCTCCCTATCTTATACCCTTGTCTTGTGCAAAGAAACCTTGTGGACTTCCATTTATCAATACTAAGAATCTTGGTGTTTCAATACAACTCTTCACCCATCTTATCCAGTCCTGTCCAAATCCAAATCTGTCCAGTACTTTTAGTAAGAAATTTCTATCAACCTCATCATATGCTTTTTTATTATCTAGTTTAACCATCATACTTTGTCTTTTTGAGGATCTTATTGAATTAATTTCCTTATCTACAATCACCACTCCTTCAAAAATAGACCTTCCTGGGGAGAACCCACTTTGTTCTTCTAAAATCACTGTGTTTAGGACTGTTTTAAGTCTATTTGCTATAATCTTTATAATTATCTTGTAAATAGTGTTGCATAAGGCAATTGGTCTGAAGTGTTCAAAATTTTCTTGTGGTTCTCATTTTGGGATCAAAGCTATAAATGTGGTGTTTAGGTCTTTCAAAATGAAGCCTCCCTCTCATGATTCTTCCACTACTTCCCAAATTTCCTATCCGAAGATGTGCCATAATTTTTGAAAAAGGCATTGTAGGGAAACCATTAGGTCCTGGTGCCTTATCCGCTCCCAATCCCATCAATGCTTTCTTAACTTTCTCCTTAGTGACATGGGCTAGTAGATTCCTATTTTGTTCTTCAGATACTACAACTGGGATAATCTCTAAGACTCTGTCATAAATGTGGTTATCTCTAGTATTTTCCATTTTCTATTTTGAGAAGAAAGAAACTGCCTCCTCATTAATTAGATCTTTGTTCCTCACCTCCATGCCTTGCTCATTTTGGATACTAAAAATCTTGTTGTAGGCTCTTCGCTGTTTTAATGAGTTGTGAATTTTTTTTGTATTGAGGTCTCCCTCCTTAAGCCAAGTCTCTCTTGACTTTTGCCTCCAAAAAATTTCTTCCTTCTTCAATAAATCTCCTAATTCCTATTGTAATCTTTTTTCCTCTTTAAATTAAGCCTCCTCCATTCCTTTTTCAATTACTCTTAAAATTAAAGCTGTAAGTTTTGTCTCTACATTATGTTTTTCAGCAAAAATGTTTTTAAAATGTGTTCTATTCCATGTCTTCAACTGGTCCTTAAGAAATTGTAGTTTTTTGAAGAAAATAAAAGCTTTGTTACCTGGTCTCATTGGAGCTTGTGACCACCATTCTTCAATTATATCATTGAAACCTTTGGATGTGAACCACATTGCCTCAAATTTGAAGGGGCATCAGTCAGGGGTTTCTTCATGTTGTATTCTCAAACTAATTGGGAAGTGATTAAAACCTTGGAAAGGAAGGATCTCTGCATCACACGACTAGTTCGTATCCACCTAATTCCCTCCTATGAAAAAATGATCAAGATTTTATACAATGTTTAGGAAGCCCTCCCTTCTATTTGTCCATGTAAGGTCACCTTTTTTAAAAGGTGTTTCCATCAGCCCACAGCCCGTTACAAAGGAGCTGAAGTCCCTTTGGCTCTCATTGCTCCAACATTTTCCTCCTCTTTTATCCTCCAGTGTTAAGATGGCATTAAAATCCCCTCCCAGTGCTACCACCTCACTATCCAAATTCTCCAAAAGCCTTGTCAATGTATCCCACAACATCCTTTTTTGCGCCCTATTGTTTGGGCCATAAATATTGATAAAGGATATGTAGCAGTGGAGACGTTTCACATGCACTCTCAGCCATTACCAATGTTGATATTGTTGTATTACTATTACATATATAGTTTCTTCATTCTAGAGAACACCCAGTCCTCAAGAAGCACCTTGTGCTCCCACAAATTCACACTTCTTCTTTAAAAAAATCACTATCCTCCAATTTAATTTTGGTCTCCTATATCAATACTAAATCCAGTTTTGTTTGATCAAGACATCGCTTTATCAAACAAATATTGTCAAGGGCATTGTAGCCCCTGACATTCAATGATAGGGTTTTCATGGCTCCCGGGAAATGGAATAACCATTTACCAATCTTAATTTGGATTGGTTCGCAACATCCCCTGCTATCTTCAACTTCTCCCTCATGGATTTTGCACCTCTTTTCCCCTTCGAACTAGTGTTTGGTTTTTTCCGGGTTAAAATTGTTTGTCCAATGGATCTCTTCTCTAGGACTCCCATGGATTCAAAGAGGCCTAGGTTATTTACATCATTTTCCCCTAACTGTTCCTCAAATTCTGATTCCCATTCCTCCGACGTTTCCTCATTGGCCTTTTCCTCTTCTAGAGATTTATTCAAATTTCTAATTGGTGATATTTCTATGTCCTTGAAATCCTTCTGCATAGTTCTTGTGTCAAAGCTTGGTCCAGAGACTCCTTAAAATTGGTTGGCCTTCCTGTCTGTAGTTGGAGTTGGTCAACCTTTTGCTGGTTCCTCCACCATAGGATTTTGTCTGTCAAAAGTGTCTTGGATGAATGAACAACTGACTCCTTCTGTATCCTTTACAAAGGTTACCACTTCTTTCATGTCATCTATATGGTGGTGGGGAAACAAGGTTTCCAGGGATGGTGGTCTTTTTTTAGATTTAGCCTCTTCCATGATTTGTGAGAAAGGCATGCACTTAACTACTTGAGTAGATAAGAAGCCTAAGGGTGCTCCTTCATTTCCTTGTTCTCCTATGAGGGTCTCATCTATAACCCTCCTAAACTCTTTCCTCCATAGTGGTGAAACATTTTCCAAGTGCGCAATAAATTGGTCAGCTATCTGAGGCTTTATTATTTCCTGGTTTAAAGTTCTTTTCTCTAGTTCATCAAGGAGAAAATCCTCTACTAGTCCTTTGTAATTTCTTGGGGGATCTATTATATTATGGTGATTGATTAGGAAAGTGATTTACCTTTCTGCCAATTTCTTGACCGACATGTTCTAACCCTAAAGCGGCATAAATTTGTATAAATTGGCTTAGGGTTAGGGTTTCATTATTATGTTGTATGTTTTATAGCGGTATTGAGCTATGAGGGATCTGCGCATTGTGATCTAATTGTAATCACTAGATAAGAATAATATTGGACTTTGCTGTTTGGTGGACGTAGCCTAGGGATTAGGTGAACCGCATTAAATCTTCATGTCTTGTGTTCTCTTCTATTTTGGTTTATTATTCTCTGTTATAGATTATATTTATGCATGTAACTATTATTTATGCCTTGTTAATCCTAACAGGATCAACTTTCGCATCCTGGTTCTTATTGACCTCTGCCTCCATCTTTCACAAAGAATTTTTTTGCTCCCATACTCCATTTTCTGTGCTGAGAGTTATTGTGTCCAGGATCCATGGATGAATGGAAGCATCCTTTTCATTGATCACTTCCTCCATTTTGAGATAGGTTCTGATACTACTCCCTATTCTTCTAAGCATGTCTTCTCCCCAATATTCTGTTGGGAGGTTGTGCAGGCTCAGCCAGGCTGGATATTATTTCACTTTTTTGTTTAGTGGGTTGAATTTTGCTACCCAATATTTTAGATAGAGGCCCCTTCCATCTATCAAGTAAGGTCCATTGTGGAGGATCCACTCCTTATCCTCCTCTATAGAACAGATCCCCATATAGAATCCATTGGTGAGGGTTTTGAGCCGACATTCTTTCCCCCAAACCCCTTTGCTCCAAGCTCTTATTTTAGTTATAGATGGCCATTTGCCTAACCATTTAAAGAAAAAAGATTTTTCTTTCAAATACACATTTGCTTCCTTCCATTGAGTGTTTGCAATTTTAAGGGCTGAGATGATCTCATGCCCGGTGTTATCCATGGGGGGTTTACATTGATCCATAGTGTTCCTTGCTTCTCTCATAGTTTTTGGGTCTCTAGGTTTGTAGAACTTGTGTACTATTTTTCATCAAAGTTTTTGCCGATCTATAGATAATCCTTTGTCTACATACTTCTATGCCCCATATTCTCCCTTCTCCTTCCATTCCATATTGGTTTTGGCTTCCATTGTAGGTTGAAGTTTTCCTTCCATGGATTGAGGGTTTGGGAATTTAGTTGGAACCTTTACTGAGAGCGTCTGTTGAGCAGCCAAGTCTTTTCATATTGTGCTTGATAGGAGAAACCTCCATGTTTCTTGAAAAAACTCCTTCCATACTGGTTGTGTGCCTCATCTCGCCGAGTTGTAGGTGACCATTGCCTCCAAAGTTTTTCCCTCCCACCGCGCTCCATTTTTTTAAAATCATACACCCATCATAAAATTGTTGAACCTTGGCTATGGTTGACAAAGGAGAATTGATGATGAATTTTCTTAATCTTTCAATCATCTTTTTATTAGCTTACATGTGTATTTTATTGGATGTCATTGTATGCTTTAATTTTAAAATAAAATATTTTATTGTATTTCTATTATTAGACTCACAAAAGACAATACATGTCAAAGGACACTTGATGTAATGCATAGCCATGTGGTAAGCACCTAAATGGTGCCAAGACATAATACATAACTCTAACTTCACTTTGACTATAGTTCACTAATTGGAATTGGAGAATCCGATTTTAAGATCCAAAATCAAATAATAGAAAGAAGTTGCAAATTCACTTGACTTACATTTAAAATAAATATTTAATTTTATTGTAGAATGCTTATCAACATTAAATACTTTAGATTTATTAATAAATGAATTGTAAACATTGATATTCTAATTAATTTCTATAAATTAAATGTGAAAATGTGAATAAAATAAAGGTACCCAGTTCTCTGATTGATTAATATCCAAAGATTAATATAGACACTTAGATTAATATATCTTTGTAGATATTTAAAGACTAGTGGTATTTAGAAATATCTCTATAATTAGCATTATGTCACGAGGGGCATAGTCTCTTAGGTCTACCCTTAGAAATTCATGCTTCAAAATAATACTTTCCAAGCATGCAAATGTTGGTGTAAATCTAGATTTTTTTTAGTGCACCAATTGAAGTATCAATATGTGGTTGATATATCAATATAGCTCAAAATTATTGGATAATTAAGTGAATGCACTAAATACTCTAAAATACAAGGACATATTAAAAAAAAACACTAAATTATACTTAATTGACCCTTGGAAAGAAAGTTTAAAATCCAATTTTTTTATTTTGAAACTAAAACATTCCATAGGTATATATAGTTGGTTCATGGATGGAAGGAATGCGTAAACATACCACTAGTGAGATACTATAATAAAATAACTTGCACAATTGAAAAATGAAACAATAAATACTTAGAAATATAATATAAATACTTAAATGCTTGATAATAAAAGACCATTTTGAGGCAAACCTTTAAAATATTTCAAAATATATAATAATTAATGATATGACAATCTCTCTCTCTCTCTCTCTCTCTCTCTGTATATATATATATATGTATATGTTTACATGTGTGTGTATATGTATATATGTGTGTGTGTGTGTGTGTGTACATACATATATATATGTATGTATGTATGTATGTGTGTGTGTATGTATGTATGTATGTACATACATATATATCTATATCTTTGTGTGTGTACAATATAAAATGGGAAGCAATGCACTAGGGTAGATCACTTCACCATTTCAATTGCGCATTAGGATGGATGATGCCCTGATAGGCTCAAATATGGATTCTAGCTCTAATTGGGATAATGTATCATTCCTTGAGGAGAGTGTTTGATATGTAAAGTAGAATGATATGTACGTGGAAATGATAAATGCAATAATAACAAGTGTACCTTGAAGAAATGAAGGAGATTTTGTTCTGCCACTGTTTTTCTGATTATCAGAGTCCCAGAATCAGCTGTACTCCAAGATCTGGGTCCTGAAAATATGAGCTTACTTCTGAGGGTGTAAAATGGCTAGAAAATTTTGTACCAGGCATTTTTGCCTGAGTTTGATAGAGACCTATGTCGAGATTTATGAAGCTTGCATATTCAATTACAACTTCCTGGCTTGTTCTTGCTAATAGAAAAATAGGGAAAAAGGTTGTGGCAGCAGATTTGCCTTGGTCAAATCCTTGTTTAGGAATCAACCTTGAAATGTGAAATGAAAAGAATGAAATGTAAAGCATGTAGTAGATACAAAGGCTTTGTATTGTGTTAATGTGCCTACCCTCATGGACAGATGTTTGTATCACTCAAATCCATGAAATATGCTTGTTATAGATGCTTGATTTGTGGTTGTTGACCATGTAGAAGATATGTAGGATCAAGGATGCCCTCATATGTACATATATCTAATGAAACCACTCCTAGATCTTAATTTTCTTTAATTTCTTGATCACTTTGCAAGGAGAGAGAGATGAATGGTGGAGAAAGAGAGATCTTATTTGCTTGTTTGAGAGTTCCACTAGGACACCACCATGGGATAGAAAAAATTTACCCAAATTGAAGAAGATTATCTTGATGTGATTGAAGAAGAATGGATGAGATCTTGAATGACCTTGGCTTGAGACCTTGAATTCTGCTTGAATGCTTAAAGACTTGATTGCTCTCGAATCATAATGATTTCCTTGTAATTGCTTGCATATGATCGATTGATGAAAAATGAGGAGAGATAAAGGGTTTATATACTTTACCCCTTATTGTGGGATTTAAAACTAAGCTAGGTCGACCACCTAAGAAGAAATAAATTCAAAACCTTGATATTGAGAGTTGATCCCAATCTAGGACAAAATACCTAGAACATTGTGCACCCAGGTGTAGAATGTTTGAAATGGTGTGCACCTTGGGATTTTGTCCTAAATTTGGTTAGGGACATCAAGATGATGAATATAGGTCCTAGTTTGAATTACACGTTGTCAAGATCAAGAAAAATGGGCAAAAAGACCTCAAAATCACCAAAGAGGGGCTATAGGTCCTAATTAGGGCAACCAATGATGGATGATAAATTTTTAGGATGATACATTTAGCCCCCAATTTAGTAGGAGTATGATACAAGTTCACACTCATGGTAAAGTAGATCAATGCATATGAATGGTCCCATTAAGGTCAATGAGACAAAGAAACATCCAAGTGACTTAAGTTTACATTGGCCCAAAAAGAGATTGCCTCACTGTGGATCATGCAAATAAAAGGTGCTACAAAAGATGGAATTGAATGGTATAGAAAGATACCTAGTTTCTATTTAGTTCATGAAAAATAATAGAGTTGAAGGTATAACACACACTAGTGAACTCATATGAGAGGTTGAATGGTCTAGCAATAGTTTTTATGCTAGTTAACCCATAAAGTTTGTGTAAAGGATATGTCAAATAGTCTAGCAATGCTAGTTGACCACATCCTAAAAATGTGCATAAAGGAGAGTTATCTGGCCCTAGCAAATTGTATTATGCTAGTGTACTCTACCTAAGATGTGTGAAGTAACAAAAATATTTATAATAAGGAGGACATGTATGCCCCCCCTCAAGATGGAAAGATAGGACTATATTGGCATCTTAAGGAAGAATAAAAACAAGGATAATCTCCTTTAGCACCAAGGAGATATCATCTAAGCAACACCCAGTCCAAGCCAAAGAGGTCACAACTCTTATGAGTTCAAGGAAGGGATGAATTCCAAGAGATATCATGAGACAAGTGTAAAGAGATCCATTTGAAGGATGTCAAAAGTGTGATGAATAAGTATCGATCAAAAGATAACATTATTTAACAAAAAGAGGGGGAAAGAGAACAAGAATTTACACCTTCCCCATTGTTAGGTAAAGGGATTCTTGATGAATGAGAATTCAATTTTATCCCCTAAGATAAGGGATTTGTTTATAGGGATGTAAAATTGCAAACATGGAAGAGGTCGTGATCAGGGATACACACCTCTTGCATAGGATGGAGTCCCTAAACAAAGCCAACAATTTTATTCAAGCAAAGAGATCATATGATAAATAAATACCATCTATCCAAGGGAAAGTAGATCCTTAGAGATATTGAGAGACTATCATTTACCCTCAAGTGTGGATATAAAGATGAGGAGGACTATTATGTTTCTCACAAAGTATGATTGCACCTAAAATTTCACTATCATGAATGACAATGAGCCCCCAGTAGAGAGATTTATAATCACATAATGTAGAGCAACATAATAGAATCTTAAATTTTATTCAAATTAATCATGATTGAAAAACAACTCATTGTTAGGTGTTATATGAATTATGTCAAAATCAATAAATTTTTTAATTTTTTAATGCATAGCTTGAAATTCGTCAGTAGAGTGATCATGATATCAATGGCACATTCCAAAAGGAAGATTACTAAGGTGTGGGTTAAACTTATTCTTTCATTTATGCTGATTAATCAACTTAGTATGAAGAAGGTCAGGCAAAATGATCTCTTAATTAAAGGTAGGTATATATGAAGTATGAGTCGCAAAGCTTTGTTGCACACCATGTTGGATGATATTAGAATAAATGTTAGAAGAATGAGATTGAACCTAGGATTCTTGTATTCTCCCATAAAGGATGGCATTAAGTCTAATGACCCTCAATCATCTTCTAAAAGGTCACTTTTAGGTGGAGAATATGAGTTTTGTTGGAATGGTGTAGGAATGGATTTAGAGTCACATTCGGTTTGCAACCAACCATAAGAGTATACATGGTGTTGTTATAAATGAAATTAACTTTGTGATGGAGAGTTGAAGGAATAGCGTACATAGCATGTAACCATGATCGCCCTAAGAGAAGATTGTAATTAAGAGCATTGAGCATGAAATGAATAAGTATAGGTAAAATAACATGACCTACCTTAATGGGTAAGGTGATAATAAATAAAGATTCCTTAGCAACATTGTCAAAGCCATGAATATGAATAGGATTTGGTTGAATCAATGAAGTATTCACATTAATTTTATGCAACAAAACAATGCTAAAAATCTTAAGATCAGATCCATTATCGATTAGATTTATTCAAATAAGATTACCATTGATAAGGAAAATAACCATAAGAGCATTATGGTGATCTTGAATTTGTTTTGAAGGAAACTCATCTTGGGAGAATATAATTTAATCCTTATTATTGGTCACGTGCCTAGATTCTAATATGGAATTTATATTATGTTGTGTAGGAGAGGGAACAATGATGTTTCTTAAGGATTTTTTTAATGCTTCATGGTATATAGGTGAAGTTTGAATAAATTCCTAAAGGGATATTGTTGCAGGAGTAGCATGAAATTGTTCTACTAAATCATATTCCTTACCAAAATTTTGAAGAGGACATGGAGCAGGAGGAAGCATCGGTTAAGACATGGGAAGAGAAGGAGGAACAATTGAACTTGTAGGTTTCATATTATTTTGTGTGTTATATGTATGAGCAACTGCATGATAGTCAGGGGGTTGAGTACCTTTCACCACAATGACTAGTTAATTTTAAGGTGGAGGGTTCTCTTGATGAAGATGGACACCAACCTTAGGTTTTTCACCACCCAAAACATTGACAACATTAACTTGATCAAGCTCTTGGTTGTTCAAGGTTTTATCACTAGAAGGAAGCTCATTAAGGACAGTTTTAATGATATCATTCTCTTCTTCCAAGATATCCTCATGAGTAAGAAAATCATTAGGAGTGGGATTAGGGATTTCCATTAATCCTTCATCTCTAAAAGGGATATGATTTAATGAAGGTAAGGCAATGTTAAGAAAGGTGTTGATAATATCCTCTTCCTAGTCTAAAATATCCTCACAAAGGGGGTATATCTTAGGAGAAGGTTCAACATCATACACTAATGCTTCACTTGTAGGGGGAAATCATTGAGATGAAAAGAAGATAAAGTGTCCTTAAAGGAATGAATAGTCATATCAAGGTTCTTTGCCAAAATATCAATGTCTTTCACCAAGGTACCCTCATGAGGGAGATACATATTAAGAGAATAATCAACATCCTCTTCTAATGGTTCATCCCAAATGGGAAGATCATTGAGAGAAGTATTATTGTCTTTCCTTAACATGTCCTCATGAGAAGGAGGGTCCTTAGGAGAGCATAATGAAACAAGTCTATAGAAAATATTCATTACGAAGAAACCAAAATAAAAAGGACATATGCATGGTGTATGCAAGTTTTATATATTTTCTAATGCAAATTTATGATAGATCAAATGCATAAAAAGAGATCTTGAGATCAAATCAAATTTAGAAGTGAACCTAGATCAATAGAAACTTTAATGAATAGTATATATAACCATTACACCAAATATGAAGACCTAATGCATAAATTAGATCTAATCAATAACAAGAATGCATAAAGAAGATGTAACACCCAAAATAAGAATGGAAATGCACAAATTCGGTCTCACCAAAATGTACAATAGGTGAACCTAGATATATAAATGCATAAAATATAGCAAATATGCAATACATAAAAAGTAGATCTAGACACCAAATCAGGATGGAAATTTCACCCATCAAGCTCACCAAAATGTACAGTAGAAAATGGGAGGCAATGCACTAGGGTAGATCACTTCACCATTTCAATTGTGTATTAGGAGGGATGATGACCTGATAGGCTCAAATACATATTCTAGCTCTAATCAAGACAATGTATCCTTCCTTGAGGAGAGTGTTTGATATGTAAAGTAGAATGAAATGAAAAATGCAATAATGATAAGTGTACCTTGAAGAAATAAAGGAGATGTTGTTCTTCCACTATTTTTTGACTGTCAGAGTCTTAGAATGAGCTGTACTCCCAGATCTGGGTCTTGAAACCTGTTTGTTGTCTATCCTAAAAATTTGAGCCTAAATTTGAGGGTGCAAAATGGTTGGAATGTTCCTAAAAAATAAAAAAATAGGGGAAAAGGTCATGGAAAGGGCTTTTCCTTGGTCAAACCCCTGTTTATGAATCAACCTTGAAATATGAAATAAAAAGCATGAAATGTAAAGCAAGCCAGGAAGCTGTGATTGTGAAGAAGGTGAAAAACATTCTAGCCATTTTGCACCCTCAAAAATAGGCTCAGATTTTACGACAGACAATAGATAGGTTTCAGAACCCATATCTGGGAGTAAAACTTATTCTAAAACTTCGACAATCGAAAAAATAGCGGCAGAACATGAAATAAAAAAACAAGCCAAGAAAAGGTTATGGAAAGGGGTTTGCCTTGGTCAAACCCTTGTTTATGAATCAACCTTTAAATATGAAATAAAAATCATGAAATGTAAAGCATGTAGTAGAATAAAGGCTTAGTATTGTGTTAATGTGCTTACCCTCATGGACAAATTTTTATATCACTCAAATCCATGAAATATGCTTGTTGCAGATGCTTGATTTGTGGTTGTTGACCATGTATAAGAGATGTAGGATGAAGGATGTCTTCACATGTGCATGGATCTAATGAAACCACTCCTAGATCTTGATTTTCTTGAATTACTTAATCACTTGAAAGGAGAGAGAGATGACTGATGGAGAAAGAGAGATCTTCTTTGCTTGTTTGAGAGTTCCACTAAGACACCACCATGGGATAGAAAAAAATGCCCCAACTTGAAGAAGATTGTCTTGATGTGATTGAAGAAGAATGGATGAGATCTTGAATGACCTTGGATTGAGAACTTGAATTCTCCTTGAATGATTAAAGACTTGACTACTCTTGGATCACACTAATTGCCTTTTAATTGCCTTGCATATGATACATACACACATACATGCATACACATATACATATACATATACATATACATATACATATACATATACATATACATATACACATACACATATATATACATATACATATACATATACATATACATATACATGTGTGTGTGTGTGTGTATATATATATATGTATGTGTGTATATATATATCTATATCTATATATGTATATGTATATATATGTGTATATGTATATGTCTATGTATATGTATATGTATATACATATGTATATGTATATACATATGTATATGTATATATATATATATGTATATATATGTATATGTATATGTATGTATATATATGATATATATGGATATATGTATATATATGTATATATATACATACATACATATATAGATACACACACACACACATAGAGATAGATAGATAGATAGATAAACCTTAAAATTACCAAAGAGAGGATACACACACACACACACACACACACACACACACACACACACACACACACACACACACACACACACGTATAGATAGATAGCCTTGGGCGAACCCCTGTTTATGAATCAACCTTGAAATGTGAAATAAAAAGAATAAAATGTAAAGAATGTAGTAGACACAAAGGCTTAGTATCTTGTTAATGTGAATGTTCATGGATGGATGCTTATATCGCTCAAATCCATGAGATATGATTACATTGTAGATGCTTGATTTGTGGTTGTTGGCCGTGTAGAAGAGATGTAGGATCAATGATGCCTTCAAATGTGCATGGATCTATTGAAACCACTCCTAGATCTTGATTTGCTTGAATTTCTTAATCACCTTGCAAGGAGAGAGAGAGAGAGAGAGAGAGAGAGAGAGAGAGAGAGAGATTATTTTCTTGTTTGACAGTTCCACTAAGACACCACCACGAGAGAAAATCTTGTCCCAAATTGAAGAAGATTTCCTTGATGTGATTGAAGAATAATTAATGAGATCTTGAATCGTCTTGGCTTGAGATCTTGAATTCTCCTTGAAAACTTGAAGATTTGATTGCTCTTGGATCATAATGTTTTCCTTGTAATTGCTTTCATGTGATTTATTTGATGCAAAATGAGGAGAGAGATAGGGTTTATGTAATTGCTTTCATATGATTTATTTGATGCAAAATGAGGAGAGAGATAGGGTTTATATACTTTACCCCTCATTTTGGGATCTAAAACCAAGCCAAGCCGGCCACGAGAGAAGAAATAAATTCAAAACCTCGATATCAGGCTTTGGGCCCAATCTGGGATAAAATACCTAGGTGCAGAATTCCTAGAACGTTGTGCACCCTGGGATTTTTTTCCCAAATTTGACTGGGACATCAAAATGATGAATAAAGGTCCCAATTTGAATTACAAATTGTCGGGACCAAGAAAAATGGACAAAAGACCTTAAAATCAATAAAGAGGGGCTATAGGTCCTGATTTGAGAAACCAATGATGGGTGCTAACTTTTTAGGATGGTACAATGTGTGTACAAATATACACACACATATATACAAACACACACACTTACATATACATATACATATACATATACATATACATATACATATACATATACATATACATATACATATACATATACATATACATACACATACATATACATACATATACATACATACATACACACACACACATATGTATTTGTATATGTATATATATATATATCTATATCTATATACACACACACAAAGATAGATAGATAGATAGATAGATAGATAGCCTATGCCTTTGATGTCACATAGGTCAACCAAGATACCTTTATAAGACTATAAATAATTATATAACTTAATTAAAGGTTATGCTAGCCAAAATTCAACTACGCATATCCAAATATAATTAATAGGTTAAGGCTATAACACGTCTTCTCTTTTTAGAGAAGTGGTATCCTCAACACAAATCAACCTTTGATGCTTTTCCATGTAGCATTTTTTTTAGATATTTTTAGAGTCAATAAAATACTTTATGATCACCCTCATTTCTAGTTTGTTAGTGCATGTTTTCATTACTCCATTATGTTTCAAAATTATCCTACCCTCCTCATTAATTTATGGTAACTCCATCTATGTTAAAAATTGTTATCTAATAACCTTCTTCAAACAAAAAATAAGGAAGACCAGATGTATTTTTTTACTTAGGTAACACCAAGTTATTGTACATTGTAGATCCTCTATGAATCCTTACAAGGGACATATTATTTGGATCCAAGAATTTGTCCTACTATTTTAGTGAAACCTTCTCACATGACTACAAATACATAAAGACCTAAATCCTACTCCAAAGTCCTTCACTATAATTTTAATCAATGTGTCACTTCATTATGTTGTGTGACATTTCAAAGTTCTCCTTGAAAATATAAAGTACCTCTTATTAGCGTTAAATGTATTCTTGAAATACTCATCCTTTTGATGTGTCTACATAATGAAGAGGTAATTGATGGTGGTTGCATCTAGATAAAGCTAAAATGGAGATATTCTACATGAAGTATGGAAAGAAGTATAACACTCCATTCTGATAGTTGTGATTATTACACCCCTCTCTTGTCTATTTAAAATAAAACACCAAAGATGATCATCCAAGAACTTTTTTACCACCTCAGTATATCCATCATCTAATTAGAGATGACATAACAAGTTATGAATAATTTGACTACCCAAACATAAGGATAAGTTAGACCCAACATTACTTATAAATATATGTGTAAGAGTAGAAATTGAATAGTATGAATCTTCAGTGAATCAACCAAAAAACCATAGGATTCGCATAATATTCTAATCTCAAATAAAACATTTAAGACAGTTGGCAAACAAATTTTGTCCTCTTTCCTTAATCCAATAAATAACTCTACCACCTTTCTTTGAATAAAAAACCTCAAACCAACAGTTGGGTAAGTGTAAGATTATCACTTCCCTATGAATTTTTAACTATGTATAGCTCCCTCCAATAGTTATTCAATGAATAATCTACTTCTAATAAACAAGAAGTACATTTTACCAGAAAGCACATAAGGCTGCCCGATTCATTCTTAGATGATGAGCATACGTGACATTTCAAAATTAAGAACTTAATCAATAGAAAATAAAAGTTATCTTCCAACTCCTAAAATTAACACAACTTAAATACTTGATGAAATAAAATCTTAGACGATGCACATCAATACTTTCAAAAACTGTGAGCATAGAGATATCATATGAATAAACATTCACAAATAAACATCCATCCACATCCTTCAAACACAAAGATTTGAATTGACATCTCTATTGTTGATATTCTTAATTATATCACAGATAATAAATATTTTCACAATTTCTTATCATATCTCTGGTATCATTCCAGAATATCTTATTTTTCAAGCCAAAAAAAGCCACATTTAACAAAGGAACTTGTAACTATTTTTTTTCGAACCCCTAACTGTTCTTTCCTAAACTATTAAATATATGTCTTTGCGAAAACCAGGGGAGGTCTCCCTAAAGACCCAACCTCCATGGAAATAATTATTAAAGTAAAGAAATGTTTTTTGGACACATGTCCCTAGTATCTAAGAAAAAATAAAAGATAACTTAAAAGGCCAGAGTGGTGCCACTACCAACTTCCATGTCACTCTCCTCATCAGATCCACAAGAGGTTTTCTAGGCATTTAAAGTAGTTAGGAATTCCTAAGCCATAGGGATACTTGGGCTCTTCATGCCAAGAATCCTTTCTTTGCATGCCTCTTTTCCTCATTTCAGCTTAAACACCTTTTTAGCATGTTTTGGTAGTTGATCTGTGCTCAGGTACAACATGGATTTGACTCATGCAATTTGCGTAATTTCTGATGGTGCAAAGTTTTCTTTATCTTTTTGGTTTTCCATAACCATTTTTAAGAATTTGATAGCCTCATCTATATCCAGCCCATAGACACCAACCTGCCAATCACGGCTCAGGTTTACTACTTTACTGTCATTCACAAGGTTCCCCTAGATATCTTTAAGCTCATACCCCTAGATATCTTTAAGCTCATACTCCCAAATTTTCATCTCAACTATTACAGTTCTGAGAGTGGCTATCCTCCAGCCAAAAATACTTTTCAACATAAAGTTTTGGCACTCATCTGCCACTAGCTTTAGGGATTTATCAATTAGGAACTTTGGCATTCTGTACTTTCTATTTCGATAATTTTAATCATCAAAACTTCCCATTTATTTTCTTCTATTTCACAGCTTCGGTTCTGAGTCTGGATTTCTTTGATGAGAGCCTCGACATCACTAAACAGGCTCCTGGAATCTTGGATGAACATACTTCCATATTTGATCATGCCTTCTATCTATTCATCTACTGCATTGGCTAGTGCCTTTCTACACTGTATCTAACTCAGTAGTTTCTTTCTTTTGGGAGACATGGGATCAAATGTCTGAGGAGCTTGAGCTAGTGGAAGTGGACTGAAATAACTGAAAGTGTCAATAAAATTAGCCATGGATCAGACCATCTATTTCAATTCTCTCTTCTCCCTTCCATCCTTCCATGATATGGTAAGCATCCTCTTAGTAGATTCTTTGAAGAGATGATTATCTACTTCACAATCCCTTATTCCCAAATCAACCTTGGTAACCTCAAAGTCCTCTACTTTAGGTTTTCTATTTTCATCTTTAGGATTATATGATGCAATTTCTACTATCCACCTACTAGTTTTGGTATCTGTAGCGAGCCTAGTCACAGTCTTTATCCTTTTGGGTTTAGGGGTTTTATCTGTATATTTAATGACCATGTCCTTAATAGGAATGGATATGGGAACCAAACTACACTTCCTATTGAGAATATTAGTTAGCCACTTAGGGGCTATGCTCAGGGAATAATTTTCTCCTATTTCTTTGGCTGGAGTAACCACATCTACTTTAGGACCATCAAGCTTGAGAATCTCTTCATATAGTCCTTCTATGTCAAAAACTTGTGATTCAAATCCCAATTCATCCTCCTTTTCCAGATCAACGTGAATAGTGCTCTCACTAGCCATGTTCTTCAAAGACTTCCTTTTCAATCTGGTGATTCTTGGCACAAGTTGAGAAAGGACTAGGTCTGGTAAGTACTTCAAATGAGAAGAATTCTTACTTTTTCCTACACCATCATCTGCACAAGAAAAATCATAAACATTTTTTGATGGACTTAATGGAGTCTTGTCACTCCTTTTAGTACAAGGTACTTGAAGCTTCATCACTTTCTTCTATTTAATCGACTTCTTAGTGAGATTTAGAACATCTTGGGTCCTCCCATGAATATTATCCTCCTCTTCCTTACCCTAGTCTATGACTGACATTACCGATTCTTTGGGTTCTTTGTAGCTGAGTTCAAAATAATCTGAGTGGTCTTCCTCTAAACCCTCGATGTTTAGCTTAATCTGCATGGAAGTGATCTAAGTAAGTTGCAACCTTTGGTTCCCCCTTTTCATTACTTTAGTTTCATCACAAAAATCCTCTCATAAGTCCTCTAAGTGAAAGGAAGGAAGGTAACTTCTCAATCCTAGGCTTTGTGCAAAGTCTTTATTATCACATCCTTTCTTTTCTATGTATTACTTCAAGTTGAAACTTTGTAAATTACTTCCAATTCTCATGACATATGACATTGACCTACATTGTAGGATACCCAACTTCACAGGAAATCTTTCCTCCCATTTTTCCTTTGACAAGAAATTTATGACCACTGTTGAGAGTTGCTTGCAAAGTTCTTCCATCACAAAGTAGTTTGAGAAAAATCTTGGTAACTTGATTGGCTCATCTTTGAAATCACCAACTCGCATATAACTAAAATGGGGAAATTGAATGTAAAATCTTCCGTATTTCTTCATCAAACTCTGGGAACCCTCAGAGATTCTTTTGTGGGTTAGGCCAGCGAGCCCAAAATATAACTTTCCCATAAACACATTGTGAACCTTTTTATAATCCTCTAATATTTTCTCCTTTTGAAGCATAGGATAATATTCATAAACTAAAATTTCTTCAGAAAGTGGTTCATGGGGAATTCTATTTAAATCTTGTGTGCAAGCCAAACAATATATCAAATAAGAAGACATGAAGAAGTTTTGCCTAGTAAGTTGTGCCATGTTAAGATGTTCTTTCAAAGAATCTTCTATGAGATCACTCCAATCTAGGAACTACTTACCCTCCTGAATGATTTGAACATAAAATTATGCCCAGTCTTTAAAAGCATATTCTTCAGCCGAACCCCTAACCCTATACAACAAGAGGATAATATCATGAACATAAGGCTTCATGTGGGATTTTTTTAGGCGTTTGGGTAACCTAGAACTACCATTTTGGGGTTTAAGTAGCCATTTTTTAGCCATGTTATTTCTATGTCTCTTTACATGCTCATTGAACTTAACAGTGACTTGAGCGGGAGAAAAATATAAAAAATTCTGCTAAGGAATTTTGAAAACTGAAGCAACCGTTTCTTTGTTTACAACAAGGAGAATCTCGTCATTTCTCTTCCTTGTGGTTTTAGTTGCTACATCATATCTGGCTATACATTCTCTAACCAATTCTGGACAGGGGACCGTAGGTGGGAAATCAACAACTTTTAATAACCCACTGCTTAAAATTTCAAAAATGTAAGGCTTACCTATATTATTTGACATTCTTTCTTTCAATTCATCCAACGTTTCCAAAGAAATGAAGGGAGGACTTCATCTTTAACTAAAAACCCACACAAATTCTAGAGCACCCATACAAACTTCACAGCTTCATAAACTCAAAAATATGGGATAAAGAAAGCTAGAACTCACCTCTGAATTGCAGAACAAATTGATCAACCCACTGGTGTTGGTTACACTCCTTCCACTTATTATCTCAAAATAACACAATGAAAGTTAAAAAAAATGATTACCACTCCCATTATAATCATGAGAAGCCAAAACCATCTTAATTAGGCATTAATTCCTATGTGATGGCATGATGTAGATTTTATGTCACATGGGGTTATTAACTACATGAAAACACTATTTTTGAGGAACTCTCCATGTGATGATTACCTTTATTAACACACCAGCTCACTTGACGTCACCATTAAGTATGATACAATCTTTGGAAAATGTTTCATTTAATTTTAGTCGTACTGTAAACTTTTCTCGGTTGCCGATAAGATTTTGAACCCTCATGAACCTCTTTGAACTTAGTTCACTATGATTCAATATGGTTCATGACACCTGATTGACCATCCGCAACAAACAACCTTTCTTATGCACATAAGGAGAGAACATGTTGATAAAGATGAGCCCACCATGGAATATTCCTGAGAAAAACAAAATCTACTTGAATCTTCTTGTACCCATTGAACCTATTGGTACTTGTTGAACCGCTTGAACCTAAATGAACCTAGTTCAAAAGGGTCTAAGGTCTTGGAAGGATTAACATTATTACCGTGCACTTGAGATGAGTCACCATGACAGCTGAAAAACACTTTAAAGGTTATCTTTTCTTCATTTAAAAAAAACAATTTACTGACCCGACTTGAAACACTTGAACCTCTTAAAGCTAGTTCAAAATGGTTCATTAGGGTTGAAGAACACAGGAAAAAGGATCATCAAGGCTCAAAGGGTTTGGAAATGATTTAGAAACTAAGCTAAAAGGCTAAATAATAAGCTTTTGAGCACGACAATTCAAAAAATGATGAACTATGAAGAATTTTGAAAGAAAAGGACAAGCTCATCATAATGAAAAGGGGGGGGGGGGAGGATAACAAAGACAATGCATTAAATACACAAAAA
>MU224313.1:3707083-3729949 GCA_018584345.1 Thuja plicata | reverse complement strand
CAAACAAGTCTTGGGTGCACTTGTTTTAGCTCATCGGAGGTTGTAGTGAAAATGTAGTTGTGTTTCAAGTTCTTTACATGCTTTGATTTATTAGTATATCTTGCGTTTGCATGTTTTGACTTGCTGTGCAGCTGCAGGTATTTTCATTACATACAGGGTCTAAGGTGGACTCTAAGTTGCAAGATATAACAGATACAAAGCCCAAACTATGGGCTGAAATGCAGGGCTTGGTTCAAGCCATATACAAACATAAGGCCAACAAAGATGTTATGGCTAGATACTTGGCCGCCTCTGGGATCATCAAAGTTGCAAGTTTCCCCTTCTTGGTGCAAGCAATGGAATTGATACTCCAACTGGAGATGCTTTACAACATCCCCACTCGGGTTGTTCTCCTCACCAATCCCCGACCGCTACATTATCCAATGACTATTGTCAATATGGACGCAACAACTTTTTCTTCAGGGATGTGGATCCCGCAATTCAAGGGAGCCACTATTCTCTCCCGATTCACATCACTGAAGGAGTTCGAGGAGGCCTCTCTCCTCTCCTAGAAACATCTCAACACCCATTGGCTGAAGTTCCCGAGAAGGGATTACAAAAATATGAAGCTGGAAACTCCCTGCGGGGATTTCAAAGAGCCTATTCAGGCTGGGATCATATTTCTATGTAGGCTCTTCGGAGAGCCCCATGCCTAGGATTTCTTGGCATGGATGTATTAATTTCTATACTACATCACCACTCACAGTTAGACATTCAATTGGATGGCTATCATTGCCAACCACGTGGACACACAGATGAAGAGCGTCCTTTGGACTTCAAAGTTCTATATGACATCATACGTGTTATGGGCACTGGCCCAACAGAGACGTGCCTTCCAGGGTTTGCAAAAAATGGGAATTCTTGGGAATGGACTGGGCTAGTTGACGCCATGGTATCATTATCCATAGGTGCAGTGGGAACTTAGTTTCCCAAATTTTTGTAGGGTGAATGATGCCTTCATTTACCAAAATATTTTGACACTTACTCTGGATTCTGGATACCGGTTATCGTAAGAGGTAATGAACCTGGTGAGCACCTACGGGAATTATTTCATTCAATTCTAGCAACACATATATATTTAGTTGACCAGCTTTTCTGAGAAACCCTATCTTCTTCCTTGGTATTGCGAGGATAGAATCATTCTTTTAGAATTCTGTAGACAAATTCTGGAGCTGCATGCCCTCTTCACAGTCAAGAAGGTGACAAACGTTCTCTTCCCAATCTCTTGTGGGAACTATTCTTGCAGTCTGGCCGCAGCAAAGGAGGCAGACAATGAGCTGAAGAGTCTAGGACTGGTGGAATTCGACCATCCCCAAAACAATTTTGATCCATTGGGTAAAATAGCACTAGCACTTCCCCGGGTGTCCCCACCACACAAAGAAGATATTGAATATTTCTGGGCAGATTTCCAAGACAATTTTGATCTCCGGGCCTGCCAACACTCGCAGATGTATAAAGGCTTGATGAAATCCCTCGACCGTCGAGGTTTCCTGAAGGGTTTTTTAGATGATGGGCCGCTCGAGGACCCATTGTACAAAGAGCAAGGGTTAGACAAATTGGACCTCCCTCCAGTGGATTGGGCCACTCTAGAAGATTTAACAATCGAGGGAGTATGCCACCCCATTATAAAAAATAGTCATAAGTATTTTGCGCGGGTGTGTCCCAAGAGCACCCGAAAAGGACAAATTGTTCAGAGGTCTGCCTCGACCTCCAGAGCTATAGGACCCAACACAAGAAAGGGGAAGGAGATAGAGGATACCCTAGCCAAGGTACCTCCCTAGGGTCCGATCCGCATAATGGCATAGTTACAAGAGAAAATGGAGGCGTTGAGGCTAGCAAGCCAAAAGATAAGTGCACAACTTTTCTAGGGCCTCCTCGCAACTCCAGTGGCATCTGCTTGCCTGTCGGGATCTCTGTCATTGACCACAATGATGAGCAGGTAGACTTTCAGTAAGGCAGAGTCTACAAGTATTTTGGAGGCTGGGATCCCACTACAAAGGAAGAAGAAGTAGAAGGTGATCCCCAAGCACAGATGAGGGCCCCGATATGCCTAACATGCCCCCAGTAGATGCCAGTTCAGATTCCCCCGAACTTGAGAACATTTCAGATACCTCCCCCCCGCATGGTGATTTTGATGATGTCTTCAGGACAGATGAGCTCATGAACCTACATGAGGATATAGATCACGTGGTAGAAGAGATTGCCACTCAGGAAAAAGAGGAGATCCCTACTGAAAAAGAAGTCCCAGAGTAGAAGTTGCTACAGATGAGCTCCAGGAAGAAACATAAAAGGAGCAAGAAGAGTGGGAGAAAACATCGGTCTAAGAGACCGAGGATGGACCAAGGCAAACAATAGATGAGCAACCGATGGCTGGGGAAACTGGACCCACGGGATCAACCGTACCCACATTCATCACGCTCCAAATGCCTTTGGTTACTCCAGGTGAAAAAATGCCCCAGAGTACATTTGGTGAGGTAATCACGGCGGCCCAAATACTGAATATTGGCCCGATACCTCAGCCACCTCCAGAAAATGTTCCAATGGAGGAAGATGTCCCGATGAATGATGTCGAGGAAGAACGACAGCATCAGGATGAGGGCAAAACCCCCGAAGATACAAATGTTAATTTTCTCAATGCTGAGAAGGATGGGGAAATCCCTGAGGATACAGGTGATGTTGGCACCGACGGAGGAGAAACCCCAGACATCACGAAAGAGGACGCCAACCTGGCGAAAAATACCAAGGCCTCTGGAGAACAGGAGAAGGAACAAGAATAAGAACAAGAAAAAGAACCCGATGACACTGTGTTGACACCTGAAAATTAAGGTCATAAATACACAAAACATCAGGGAAGTATAATCTACATTTTCATTTTTTATGTAATTTCCCTATGTAAAAAATAAAAACTATTAAAAGGGCATAAATATTTATCATTATTCTACATTCATGAAGTAGGCTTTTAGTCACTTTATTGAAATAAATTTAATGCATGTATATTTGGAGATCAAGTAATTATAAAAAATAAAAAATAATAAGGTAGTTAAGTAAAAAGGTGGCGATCGGGAGTTGAACACTCGACCTCTCAAGCCAACCTTCTTCCTATCCTAACTACCCGACCTACCCTAACCAATTGTCCTATGTTATTCCTTGAGAGTATGGGTAGAGATAAAGGGTTAAATATTAAATTGTTTTATTTCCTTTTAATATTTTAGAAATAAATTGTTAGGATATCAATATATTGATTATCTCTTGTATTTATGTTTCAAAAGATTTCACATTTCACGAGATTTAGATTATTTTACTAATGTAATTCATTTTAATATACCCTCATAAACCCTATAGTGAAAAGTGTAAAAAAGGGGCATAAATGATTTTTTTTTTTCACCCTTTTTGATTTGTTTTTAATTTTCTCACAATTGGAGATATTAGTTAAGTGATTTGAATGTATGTTATTATTATTATTATTTTTTACCTTCATCTCATTAATGTATGCATATTTAGGGTTTTTGTTCAAGAAGTGATATTATTTCGAAGACCTAATCACATTTCATAAAAGGGTTATGAGATTTTGATTTGTTTTATATTAAAAATATTTATAATTATTAGGGTTGTTATTTGTTATAGCACTTGCCCTAAATAAATTAGTCTTTAAATATTGTGATGTTGGGGTAAGTGCTCCCCTCTTTTTAGGATGAGTTATAAAGCTTTTTTACCCTAATGTTTTAGGAGTATTCCTATTGTGTAATTTATATTGCCTTATTTTGTGAAAGGACATTTTAAATAAATAATGTTTTGTGAATATTTTAAAAGTAAATTTTATATTTGAACATTATATCCCTATGTAATAACTTTAAGTATTATCTTATTAATGGGATATCTTTATTTTTTGATAATTATAGTAAATACTTTTGATTAATTATTTAATAAGTATTTTATTTTATTTATCAATTACAATTGTGTAAGTTATGTCATGGTGTTATCTGATGTATTGACAATTAAGAAATGAACAATTTTAAAGATCATAGTAAACACCTAAAATATTATAGAATGTGATGAATTAAATTTTAAATTTTTATCTAATGCCGGGTATTTTTGTGCAGGAACTAAATGTAAGGATCATTATGCACATCTCGGAAGAGTGTAACAAATTAAATTTGTTGTATGGGAAATGTTTTTCCTAAAACCATTTATATGGTTAGGTTTGTAATTTTTGGGTTTAGTTGTCGGGATTAGGCTTTTATGAAAGGGTATGTCCTTTCACGGGAACTTTTGAGAACCATATAAATATTAAGTCAAAATAAACTTAAAAGATTACAATGAGATTCTTTGGGAGAAATAATTCCAGGGGAGAACGGATACTACAAACATGAATCATTATGTACAAATTTTCAGATATCAAATGAGATAAGTGTTATTTTTCTTTCTATGATTATATTGTTATTGGTTTTCAGTTAGTCTTTCAGATACTCTCTGTGTTAGAGTGCCTCACTGTGTTATATTCCTTGATTGTATAATTCAATTTTAATATATACGATTTGAATATCAATAGTTAGATCTGAGTGTCTTTTGTTGTTCTTGTCAGTCTCCTAATTTGAGTTAAATTTGATAAGATTAATCATGTTTGTTAAATTGAATTATAATTCAAGCGGAAACCTGTGAGGTGATGATATTGTTTTACTAAAATAAAGTTTTTAAAATCATCTTTGATTGTACATAGGACTAGATTTCTTGACTCTATAACCCATATTTTAAGTAGGCACCGATCTTGTTATTTGGATATTATCTTTTGATTCATATTTTGTAGCTTTGTTGATAATTTAATCAATTCTCAGAGCGTTATTAAATTAGGGTTTTTAGGGGTAATTCAATTTAGTTTAAATTTTATGTATTGAATAGCATAGTGAGATTGTATTGTTGCCTCCAAGGACAGTTTACCACCTTGGGAGAATATTTGATTGTCTGTGTATGCAGTTAGGCATCATAGAAGATTATTTAGATTGAAGTGTAATCAGGCCTACCAGCCTTGGCCTAACGAAGCCAGAATTGCAAAGGTACTAGTGTGTACCTGTCAGTTGGAAAAATTTGATCCTTCATTTTTGGGCACCAACACACTGCAAATACCAGGAATGCGCTGCCAAATTCTGAAGGCAATCCCGATGCCCATGTATTAACAGCAAAGGTGCCCCAGCCACCCCAATGGATGGTGGAATCAAGAAAGAGAAAGGCCCCGGTGATAGAAATAGGTGTTCCGCTCTCCTTGGCCAAAATGATGGCCCAAAATGCAAAGGCCAAGAAGCCTAAGAAGTCCCGGACAGTCCATACCCTCTGGACTAGTCCAATAGGAAGTACAGTTGTGGTGATCACAACACCTCCCCTAGATGCAGATGTAGCGATAGTAAGGCCCGAGGATTATACTATTACAGAGGTAACATTGGGGAGGAGAGATAAGTAGGGCGAGTTGGACCTGCTGAGGGAGGCCACCAAAGTGGTGGAGGCCCAGTATAATAAACAGACCCAGAAGTTGAAGGAGGAAAGAGAGACCAATGCAAATCTCCTTGCACTTCTGGCAGAACTCACACAACCTCTAGCCGAGGTCCACCTGGAAGCTTCCACCTCTGGATTATCGCTTACACAGGGTGACATGGATTCTCTAAGGGACATGAAAAAGAGGGCCCAGGATTTGGATGGGTGGATCACTGAGAAGATTGTCACTGTAAAGCAATTTTTAGTGGTGTCACTCCTGAATCTCTATCAGATCAACATTCTCCTTAGTTAGGCCAATGCCTCCGCTATTGTGTGGGAGAAAGACTTTGAAAAGTATGAAAAATGGAAGGCTGGGTTGGATGAAGTGTTCAACATCAGGGAAGAGGCTGTCATAGAGGTGGGAATTTTGGCAGATGAATCATATGATTCCCTCTGGGCCCAGTACTCTAGACTTGACATCAAGATCGAGGTATGCAAGCAATTGGTTAAGGCCCTGAAAGAGAAGGTAACTACTGCCTAATATCCTTTAAGCTTATTTTAGGCATTTTTGGTAAGGGTGTCACAAGTCGACCCCTTCACCACCGAATCATACACCCTAGAGGACTATGTCTTTAGTAAATATGACGAGTTCATGGATTCCGTATATTAGTCTACCGGGGACTTCGACGGAGGAAGGTTATCAAGACTATCCAAGATGATGCTCCAGGAACATGATGCCATGAAAATAGTGGATGAGTTTTGGAATGGGGCTGGAGAAGTTGAAGAGAAGCTTGAAGTTGTCCATGGTCGATGGGAGGGAATTAAAGACATAGACAAGGATGGCATAAGCCAAGTTTTGGAAGCATTCAGGAATAGTAAGGGGCAATAAAGTTCTCTAGATTCTGGAGATTTCTACCAACAAGGTACATTTTTGAGCATTCTTTATTCTTTGAGCAAAATCTCCTGGATCCTAGAGTTCCAGATCCATAGTTTTGTATTCTTTTGATGAACTATGTCCAGGTTCCCCAAAGCCGGCCGATCATTATCAAGCAGTTAATAAGGGTTTCAGAAAGTAGGTGACCCCAGCAAGGCACGTCAGCTTGAGGCATGGATCTGGTAGGTGGTCTTCCCAAGGTGCTGCTCCAACATTGAACACCTGGTGCATCAGAGATAGTGAGCCACTTTTTCATTAATGAGCCATGTAGCCTCGATCCCTAGGGGATTAGATTTCTTCTATTCTCCCTCTGGCTCTCTTCTCGAGGCTAATTCTTCCATACCTCTTCTCTTGTCTTAATCTTCTGACATGTTAGACCTCTATTCTTCTCGAGGTTGTTGTAACATGGTGTAGGTAGTACCGGCCATTGAAAATCATATTTTATTGTTGAGTGTAAAGATAAGTTAGGTTAATTTTAGGGAAAATCTATGTATAAATAACAAGTTTGACCTCATTCCAAGGGTCGATAGAATTGATGATTTTGAAGTCCATAGCTATAGCGATTCAAAATTTCATATCTAGTAGTTGCAGAGCTCAATGCTCCTTAGTTTTTAGAAGTTCTTAGTAGATAGATGCTCCCTTCGAGCCATTATTGTATGCACCAGTGCTCACTGGAAAACCTGTTAATGAAGAAAGAAGAGTTCTAGCAATGATGTTGTTAGTGTTCTGATCTCTGGATTAATGTTCTTTTGTGCTGTATGTTTCTAATGTCCCTTGCTCTAATTTTTTTAAGTAGATTAACGACCTCCTTCTCCCCTTGCTATTGAATATGTATGAACTAATGGTTCTATATGCATTCAGTATTTTAGTGTAGCATGTTAGAGCTTGGTTGATGTTTTAAATGTATTTGCAAAACTATAGATAGAATAAATACTTCTAACCATGGCCTATCTTTTGAAGTTTATTTGGTAAGCTAATGCATGCTTGCAGGAAACCCCAACCTACCAAAATCTCTAGAGAAGATGAGCCAAGAAAATCAACTATCCCCTTGAACAAAACAGTCACACTCCCAACTTAGCTCCTGCACCGTCGAGAGCCGACTCTCACGTGCTTGAAGGCCCTGAGAATTTATTCCCCAGACAACCTTTATAGGAAAAGTTGGCCGGTACCCCAGTACTCGGTGACAACTTACATCTGTTGGCGGACCTGGTGACAAAGTCCTATCAATAGAAACTGGTGCTAGAAGGAGGGCATGAACTCGTTCCCTTTTGAGGATTTAGATTTTACACCACCTGAGGGTTCCCCAAGCCATATTTTTAGGAGGCAAACCTTTAGTGGGATTGGATCATTTTCACCTTCCTAATTTGAAAGAGTCCTTAGATCAACCCCCAATCCTGGAAGGTTTGTTGAACTTGAGCCTCCTTCTCGAAAGAAATGGACCCCAAAAAACAAGCTGACAAAAATTGTCTAGGGATCTACTACATCTCAAAATTCCTGAGTCTCCCAGACAAGCCCAGGGATTAACACTCAATCTAGCCAAAATCCAACACCCCCAATGGTTGCATACTTTGGTAACATCGGGTCCCCAATGGGACAGTTTCCAAGTGCAACCAACGATCTTCCTACGCACCTAAAAAAGATATGCCCCTGATATGAGCACCTAGGATCATAAGCCACAAAAGAGCATCTGTAGGCATACAAAGATGTCATGAACTGAAACTAGATCCAACATCAAGATGTTGTGACCCAGATGTTCCCTCTGTCCCTAGGACAAAACGAGCTGAACTGGTACCTTAATCTACCCGCCAACTCCATCAATAGTTGGAAAGATATGGAAGATGATTTCTTGGTGGCCTTCCATGTACATGTGGACCTGACATGGTCCCATAGCCAGTTCATCTCTATTAGGAAGGAACCGAATGAATCCCTTGCAACATTCAACCATCGGTTCCAACGCACCTTGAAGCGGTGCACGGGTCCTTTCATCTCATCCTTGGAAGTGACTATCCAGACATACCTGAATGCAATGGACCCTTATGTTGCCATTCTCCTATGGAGAACTACCACCCCCACTGACTGGGATACTCTGGCGAAGGTTTACAACCTATTCTTGGAGTTGTCCCACGGTCTGAACAAATTGCCTGGCAGGATTGGGCAGAGCATGCCTTTCAACATGATACCTAGTGGAACTTCTTACACCGAGGGATATAAACCCAATCAAGAAATGGGTGCCCCAGTGATGGCCATGAATCCATCACCACCACCGATAGACAACAGGCCTGATACATATACCCATCGCAAGCCTAGATAATACCAGGTCTACAATTTGTTCCCTGGAACCAGCCGTAGAAAATGCAACAACCGCAGACACAACCTTCTGGAGTGCCTTTCTTCCAATTGCCTATGGTTGGAGGACTTCCGCCCTTGACTTTGGTAGTTGCTGTCACCTTCCCTGGGAACCCACCTCAACAACCATCACATTGTGACGCGAACACCCAGTTGTCTGCCAAGGTTGAATCCCTCCAGCGACTATTATCCTCACTAACTATGGACATGGGAAAACTGAAGGCAGGGTCTTTTGTGCCACACAAGACCAATTTCCAGAGAGGGAATGTCTTTTCCAGCTAACGAAATACCAATGTTGTAGGAAGGAATTACAATAATGGGCCTCGACCCAACCAATAACAATGGAACAACAATGCCAACACTGGAGGTCCTCCTCCAAACCAAAACACCAATCAGGGTAGTGCTGGACCTTCCCATTTCATGCCAGTCATAGAACTCTTGCCCCTGACTAACTAGTGTAGATTGCATGACACTGGCTCTCATTCTGAGGTGAACTACACCACGCTAGAGAAGGTCATCATGATCTCCCAACTGGACAGACAACAAACTGCTGATCGTACTCCCCCGAAAATGCCTATACAAGAGCCTACTCATGGTGCCTTCACCTGTGAGACTATCTTCTTTGGAGCAGACAAAGAAGATGAAGAATAACCCGAATCACAGGGGTTCTTTGACAAATCTATTTTGGCCTTTGAGGCCAATGTCTTCACTAGCCCACGGTCTCCTTACAACACTCAGAGTCAGGCTGGTAAAGGACCAGTTTACATGCCTACACCTCCCAAAGACATCCCTCCCTAGGACAACACAACTGATCGCCCCTTTCCACCGAAAGGGTCCAACTCTAACCAAGCTAAGGACCCGGCCGAGGGAAGCCAATAATTCCCTGGGGGGAGGTTCGATATCACAAAGGCATTTGAACAAACCACCACCTCCATGACTTTGATGGAGGTTTTGCTGAACTATCCCAAGCATAGGAAGTCTCTTCTAAAGCTCTTAAAAAACCTGGAAGTTGTTAGTCGCCCACCCAAGACTATCACTTTTGATGATGCCAACGTGGCTATCTTTCAGGGATATGTTAAGGATCCTCCCTTCTTACTAGACCTCAACATACAAGGGAAGAACCTACATAACTGCTTGATAGATTCTGGTGCTTCAAGCAACATCATGCCTTTATCCATATGCCAGAAGCTTGGACTACATCCCACTCCATCCAAAGGCGCAGCAGTCCAACTGGAAAAAAATGCTGTGAAAATGGTAGGTGAGCTGAAGAACATCCAAGTTTAGCTCATCCAAGACCACTAGATAACAAGCATAATCGACATCCAAGTGGTGGACATCCTGGAGACTTACAGGATGTTATTAAGTCAGAATTGGTCTAAGTCCCTTAATGGGTATTTCTCCACTAAATTTTCCCACTTGTGTCTCCCCAGGGAGGGATAATCTAACTAGATCTAGGTAGAAAGTGAGCCCTGGATGAAACAGGCCCTCACTAAAGTCAGGAGGGTAAATGAAGTCCTCTTCTCTAAGACTTCCCCTAGGGTGTACCGACCCCTAGAAATCTTGACATTTGATTTCACCCGAGGGGAGATCCCATAGTCTCTCAGAGATTCCAGGAACTGGACGAAAAACTAAGGGGTGAGGTTGAATCACAAGGCATCACAACAACCCCCACTACACTCTTATCTGATACTTGGTGCCAGGTGCATTATCAAAAATATTCAGAACTAGAGTGTGAGCCTTGCGTCGCCATTTCTACCTGCCTTATTAATACCCTCCAGGAGAAGAAACATAAAGCAAACATGCTTGTACCTAGTAATCCACCTAGCAACACCCCTGTAGTGCCGCTTGCCCAGGCATCCCAATCACGGGCTTCTCCAGAGAAGAACCTCACCTACGTGCCATCAGAGCTGGATGAAACTCCTCCCAACCTTCCCAAAAATAATCCAAAGGCCACTTTTCCTTCCTAGCCCCAGGCAACGAACAATAATTTGTGGACCTTAAAGTTCGATGGGTCCCGGTCTAAATAAGGCTACGGGGCCAGAGTGGAATTGATCAACCCGCAGGGGAAATCCTTCCTCGCATCTTATAGGCTGTAGTTCAACTGCACAAAAAATGTCATGAAGTACGAGGCCTTAGTCCTCAGACTCCTATTTTAACTAAGAAAGGGAATCACCCTCCTTTGGGCATTGGGTGATTCAGAGTGGATCGTCAAGCAGGTCTAGATCCAATACAATTGTCATGATGAAAGGCTGTCCGCATACCAAAACTGGGCATGGAGCCTCATCAAAGATTTTGATGCATTCTATATCGAAGTCATCCCCTAGAAAATAAACTACATTCTAGATGCCCTCACTGTATCTACCGACACCCTCAAGCCAATGGATGGATCTCGGCTCTAGAAATTCTCTATTAAGATGGTCCCCACCCTATCCATTCAAGACAATGTCACCCACTTTTAGGCCTTTGAGGATGAACAACATATTCTAGCCTTCCTGGCCAATGTTGGTGTCTTCGATGACCAGATAGTGGAAGAAAGAGATCATGATGATACCAGGCAGGGTGAAGGAGACAATGGGATCATAGAATTGCTGACCAACACCATCCCTAAGGGGATGGTAGCACTAGAACAAATCTTTGAATTAGACCCTCGGGGGCTGAGAAAAGATATCATCCTCCTTTGAGGGAGGAAAACTTGAAAAAGTTAACATCGGTCATCTCGGTGAAGAAAATTTGGTACACATTGGCACCTCCTTCTCCCCTGAGAAGAAGGAGAAGATTCTTGTGGTTATCTGAGAATACATTGACGTAATTGTGTGGGGGTATGAAGATTTGAAGACATATGACACATCCATCATGACCCATACTATCCCACTAAAACCTGATGCTAAGCCCTTCTGACAAAAGAAAAGACTGGTAAACCCACTGATAGAGCCTCTAATTCATTAGGAGGTTCAGAAAATGCTGTCATCCCAGATTATCTTTCCTATCTGGCACACTATGTGGGTTTCCAACCTTGTCCCTGTGAGGAAGAAAAATGGCGAAATCCACCTTTGAATGGATTTTCAAAATTTAAACAAGGCATCTAAGAAGGATAATCACCCTCTCCCCTCGCAGGATGAGGTATTGCAAATTGTGAATGGATCACAAATGATGTCCTTCCTAGATGGGTACTCTGGGTATAACTAGGTCATGGTTAAGTACGAAGATAGAGACAAAATGAAATTCACCACCAAGTGGGGAACATTTGCATACCAGAGGATGCCCTTTGGCCTTATCAACACAGGGGACACATTTCAAAAGGCTATGGACATTGCGTTTGAAGGCCTAGTAAATCGGTGCATAATCATCTACATGGATGATTTGACCGTCTTTTCCTAGGACAGGCGTGATCATTCTGCCCACCTCACCCAAATTTGTGAGAGATGTCACCGGTATGGAATATCCCTGAACCCTAAGAAGTGTATATTTAGGGTCACTAAAAGGAAGCTTCTCAAGCATATTGTCTCTGAGAAGGGTATATCCATTGACCCTAAGAGAGTTGAAGCACTGCTAAATCTATAGATGCCTGACAGTAAGAAGGAAATGAGATCTTTCTTCAGAAAGATAAACTTTGTCTGGTGGTTCATCATGGGATTCACCGAGATAGTGAAGCCACTGAATGAGATGATGAAGAAAGATACAAAGATTGAGTGGAATCCTGAAGCAAAGTGTGCATTCACCTAGATTAAGCAAACGATTGTGGAGGCACCAGTCTTGGCTAGTCTAGACTATTCCCTCCCTTTTCACATATACTCCTTTGCTTCGCCACATTCTTCCGTGATAATTTTGACCCAAAAAGTCAAAGGGAAAGAATGATCAATAACTTTTATGAGCTCCCCTTTTAAGAACGCCAAAGTCTAGTATTCACCTTTGGAAAAGAAGGCCTTTTCTCTCGTCCGTGCCATGAAGAAATTCTGACATTACATTCTTTAGAGCAAAGTGCATGCTATCATCCTAGGCCAAGCTATCAAGTCTCTGCTCATGCAGAGTGAATTGGGTGAACGACAGGGGAAATGGATGGCCATCCTCCAAGAGTATGATTTGGAAATGCAACCCATGAAGATAGTCTGAGGCTAGGGACTGTGTAGAGCGATGAAAAAAGAGACTCCCAACATTGAATGCTAGACTTATACAGTGGAGTCCATCACTCAAGATTCATGGTATACCAACCTGGTATACCTATTGTTGAACAAAAAATGCCCAGAGGGGCTACCCCCAAATAGATGCCGCACCTTGTGACTAAAAAGTGCACACTTCATGATAAAAAATGGAGTGCTTTTTCATAGGAATTATGAAGGGGTATACTTCTGGTGCATCGATAGAGACCAAGCTGCAAGAATGATTGAAGAATTTCATGGGAAGTTTGGAATTGGGCATGGCTCAACTGATGCCACTGACCATTAGATCCTCTGGGCTAGATACTACTTGCCCTATATCTTCAAGGACATCTACACTCATGTTAGGAGATTCCACACTTGCCAAACAACATCACATTGTGAGTGGAACCCAGCCATGCCTTTGCAACCAGTCTTCGAAGCTAGACCCTTCACCCAATGGGAATTTGGCTTTATCAAGGAAATCAACCCCAACTCATCTACCAACCACCGGTACATCCTGACTGCTACCGATTACTGCACCCGGTGGTCTGAAGTGATTCCTTGTAAAAACATCACAACATACGTAGTTATAAAATTCTTGGAAGAAAACACAGTCACAAGATTTGGAATGCCATTTGCTATGGTGTGTGACAATAGTCCAACATTTTCTTCAATCCAATTACTCAAATGGACCTATGAAAGAAAGATCACCCTGAAGTTCTCTAGAAACTATTACCCCCAGGGTAATGTTGTGGCTGAATCTACCAACAAAAATCTACTTGAGGTGATCAAACATCTGTTAGAACAAAACCCCTAGGACTGGCACCAAAAGCTTAGGTTTGACCTCTAGGCGGATTGCATCCAAATAAAGGCAGCCCTGGGGACATCCCCATTCCATCTATTTTATGGCCAAAATCCAGTATTCCCCATCAACTTACAAATCCTAGTTTTACAATTTATGCAGGAATTCAACAACTAGGACAACATTGTGGAAGTTTGGATTTTGAACCTGGTGTGAATGGAGGAAGAAAGAGATGCAACCCTTGAACATTTTGTGCATCATCAAGCAGTAGTAAAAATATGGTTTGATCAAAGAGCCCAGTATAAGGCCTTTCAAATTTCAGACTTGGTTCTCTTATGGGACAAGGCCCAGGAAAAGAAGGGAAAGCACACTAAGTTCCAACGACTCTGGCTTAGACCATACCTGATATCTGAGCTCTGTGGGGAAAATTCTTATCACCTCAACACTATGACAGGAGAAGCTGTCCCATTTCCTATCAATGGGCGGTTTCTCAAGCACTATTTTGAGTAAGGTAGGTGGTGAGTATGTTTGAAGTTGTACTATATGTAAATTCTTAATTGTAAATATCTTTCCCAATGTTCCATTTGGAGTTCCTTGTAAATAGTTTGTGGCCGTCCTCTGGGACCACCTTTCCTTTTCATGGTTTCCTTTTGTTTTTGGCTTTTTCATTTTCTTTTGTTTTTTAGGTTTCCAGCGCATTGCCTTCATTTTGTAGAATCTAGTCTTTGGAACGGTACCTTGTACATCCCGATGAATTTTGAATCTATTGTTAGCATGGTGGAATTTGTCCACGCTCCAGAGTTATTTTGTAAGTATGGTAAAAGGTTATGGGTAATCTTCATCAGATTCACATCTTGACAGTCCGGACATCAGTTAACAAAAAATTCAAGAAGCAAGTAATTAGATACCTTGAGGGCAGATCGATTGCATTGGTTGATTGGCCAAGTCTGAAAATCATTAAAATATCCTAGGTCTGGAACATTCTCTCCTATTTGGTAATTTAAAGAGAATGTAAAGGTGAAAGAAGTACCACCGTTAAACTTAGCTAAGCTTAAGGTTCATGGTGAAAGAAGTACCGCCTTTCTATTCAGAGAAAAAAAAAGAGAAGGAAGAACTGAAGAATAGAGAATTCCAGTATCCGGGGGAAACATGAAAGATACGATGACTTTGGTTTGATTCTCTTAGTGCCTCCTCTCTTCTTCTCTCATAGGTCATGGACTTGATTTTATTTCAAAGCACACACTTCACATTTGACAAAAGACCAATAGATTGAATCAATGATGAGTCTAATTTTCTTAGATGCCTCACACTTTACAAGTAGAAGCCTCTAGGTAAAGATTAATTCTAGTTATGCTAACCAGAGATTCTAAAGTTCTCGAATGTGCTAAGGCATTCATCCCAAATAGTCGCTATTTGTTATGCCCTACATACCCATCCCTACATTTTGTAGGCAAAATGTTGGGTCCCCCTTTTCGCTTTTTCTTTTCCTTTGGTTTCTTTTGTTCCCTTTGTTTCCCTCTGGGATTTGCTTTCGCGAGGGTTGTCTTTCTTTTTCTTTTGTCTTCTTGTGTCTCTGGGACCTGTTCCTGGAGTTTGTTTGTTATTTTAAGTTAGCCAGATTCTAGACTCCAGGATTCTCTACCATCACATCTTCTTTTATGAGAAGGAGTGGCTGCATGGAATCCATGGGTCCGGAGTACAAAGGTGTGCTTGTTCCAGAGTCTGTGGGGAGAAAGAAACACATTTTTACCCTAAGGGTATAAATAGAAGTTACCATTCACTTTCACATTTACCGTGATTAAACACTTAGAGAACTCAAAGCGATTTTAAAGGTGATTAAGGAAATCTAAACAACATTTTACTCCCTCTGCTTAGTGGTTGATTAAACAATGATTTTTCGTGCCTGCTTGTGGGTGCTTAAAGTTGAACTTGTTGTAGAGCACCTCCCATGCTTGTCTTTCCCACATTTCCCCATGTTTACAAGTAGGCCTTTGACTTTTCCCTCTCTAGTTTCTTTTCTTCTGGTTCTCGCTTGTTTTGTTTGGTTTTCTTATTGTTTTTATTTTCGTCTATGGTTTTGTTTTCTATCACTTCCCATTGGTGGGTTGGCTCTGCCTGAGGGTTGTCCACCCTTTGTGTAGTTGTAATCTAATGTATATGTTTGTATACTCTATATGATAGTGTAGGTGCTTTTGTACATTCTATAAGCTTTTTAATTTCCTATTTTATAGTGTATATAGGTCATTGTTTTGCGGTCAGCATGCGAGTTGTGTTTTGTTCCTCATAGTGCTTCGGACCTCTATACATTTAGTGTATATTCCATGTATATCCTTCCATCTATGTTGAGTTCATTGTGCTCCAACATATCTAAACCAATTATCGATCTTGTCAGAGAGGTATTCTCCACGGTTTGAACTCGACACCTTGCTGGTTTGAGCCATGGCAACTTTCTCTCTCCTCTATCATGTCATCTTAATGGCGAGATTAATTTCCTATGAGTGGGCATTCAAATCCCATCCCATCTGGCATTTACTTCCCCATGTCAACCCACTTGTCACCTTTAATGCCATTACACCATCTCTCATGTGGCCACGTGATGACCCACATCAGCCAAGTACGACTAACTGACGGTCATGTCAACAACGGCTAGTTCTTCCAGAATTTGGGTGCTGAGAAGTCCTTGGGTCTTCATTCCATTTTGTCACTTAATCCAATGCCCCAGAGCCCCAGGTGTTTGTTAGAATCTGATCCATGTTAATTTTACCATTTCGGGTTTTTGATGCATGCTAACACGATTTTGGGCAGGTGCAAAATGGTGGTGAATTCCCCGGAGTCCTTAAAATATTAATTATATCATATCTTATATTGACAGTTCTCTGGTCTTGCAGGTTACAGATTGATTGATCAAAATGTATGAAGTGATCGCTCCTCCTGATAGCCTGGAGTTGCCAACTACCTCCACTTGGGCAGCTACAAAAACAAAGGCTGAAAAGCTGTTGGCCAAGCTACCACTAACTTCCAAATACCCAAAGGAGGGTGCTCTTGTAGGGTTCAAGGTGGACTCTAAGTTGCAAGATATAATAGATATAGAGCCCGGACTATGGGCTGAAATTCAGGGCTTGGTTCAAGCCATATACAAACAAAAGGCCAACGGAGATGTTATGGCTAGATACTTGGCCACCTCTGGGATCATCAAAGCTGAAATTTTTCCCTGCTTGGTGCAAGCACCAGAGATGATACTCCAACTTGCGACGCTTTACAATGCCCCCACTTGGGTTGTTCTCCTTGCCGATCCCCGACCGCTACATTATCCAACGACTATTGTCAATCTGGATGCAGCAAATTTTTCTTTAGGGATGGGGATCTTGCAATTCACGGGAGCCACTATTCTCTCCCGATGCACATCACTAAAGGAGTTTGAGGAGGCCTCTCTCCTCTTGACAACATCTCAACACCCATTGGCTGAAGACCTCAAGAAGGGATTACAAAAATATGAAGCTGGAAACTCCCTACGGGGATTTCAAGGAGCCTATCCAAGCCGAGATCATATTCCTATGCAGGATCTTTGGAGAGCCCCATGCCCGAGATTTCTTGGCATGGATGTATTACTTTCTATACTGCATCACCACTCATAGCCAAACATTCAATTGGGTGGCTATCATCGCCAACCACGTGGACACACAGATGAAGAGCATCCTCCAGACTTCAATGTTCTATATGACATCATACATGTTATGGGCAATGGCCCAACAGAGACCTGCCTTCTAGGATTTGCAGACAATGGTGTTCTTGGGAACAGATCGGGCCAGTTGACGCCATGGGATCATTATCCCTCGGTCTAGTGGGAACTTAGTTTTCCAAATTTTTATAGGGTGAATGATGCCTTCATTTACCAAAATATATTGACACTTACTCAAGATTCTGGATACCAGTTATCACAAGAGGCGATGAACCTGGTGAGCACCTACAAGAATTATTTCATTCAATTCCAGCAACACACATATATTTGGGTGACCAGCTTCTCTGAGAAACCCTATCTTCTTCCCTAGTATTGCAGGGATAAAATCATTCTTTTAGAATTCTACAGACAAATTCTGGAGTTGCACGTCCTCTTCACAGTGAAGAAGGTGAAAAATGTTTTGTTCCCAATCTCTTGCGGGAACTATTCTTGCAGTCTGGCCGTAGCAAAGGAGGCAGACAACAAGCTGAAGAGTCTGGTACTGGTGAATTTGACCATCCCCGAAAGAATTTTGATCCGTTGGGTAAAATAGCACTGGCACTTCCTCAGGTGTTCCCACCACGCAAAGAAGATATTGAAGATTTTTGGGCAAATTTCCAGGATAGTTTTGATCTTCAGGCCCACCAACACTCGCGGATGTCTAAAGGCTTGATGAAAGCTCTCGACCTTCAGGGTTTCCCAAATGGTTTTTCAGATGACGGGCCGCTGGAGGACCCATTGTACAAAGAGTAGGGGTTAGATAAATTGGACCTCCCTCCAATGGATTGGGCCACCTCAGAAGATTTAACAATCAAGGGAGTATGCCACCCCATTATAGAAAATAGTCATAAGTATTTTGCATGGGTGTGTCCCAAGAGCACCTGAAAAGGACAAATTATTCGAAGGTTTGCCTCGACCTCCAGAGCTGTAGGACCCAACACAAGAAAGGGGAAGGAGATAGAGGATACCCCAGCCAAGGTACCTCCCTAGGGTCCACTCCCCATAATGGCATAGTTACAAGAGAAAATGGAGGCCTTTTGCAACTCTAATGGCATTTGCTTGCCCGACAGGATCCCCGTCATTAGCCGCAATGATGAGTAGGTAGACTTTCCTTGAGGCAGAGTCTACAAGTATTTTGGAGGCCAGGGTCCCACTACAAAGGAAGAAGAAGCATAAGGTGATCCCTACCCCAAGTACAAACGAGGGCCCTAGTATGCCTAACATGCCCCCAGTAGATGTCAATTTGAATTCCCCCAAACTTGAGAACATTTCACATACCTCCCCCCACATGATGATTTTGATGATTTCTTCAGGATAGCTGAGCTCATGAACCTACATGAGGATATAGATCACATGGTAGAAGAGATCACCACTCAGGAAAAATAGGAGATCCCTGCTGAAAAAGAAGTCCTGGAAAAAGAAGTTGCTACAGATGAGCTCCGAGAAGAAACACAAAAGGAGCAAGAAGAGCAGGAGAAAACACCGGTCCAAGGGACCGAGGATGGACCAAGGAAAATAGCAGATGAGAAATAGATGACTGGGGAAACCAGACCCACGGGATCAATTGTACCCCCATTCATCACGCTCTAAATGCCTTTGGTTACTTTAGGTGACCAAATTCCCTAGAGTACATTTGGTGAGATAATCACGATAGCACAAACACTGAATCTTGGCCTGATACCTCAGCCACCTCCAAAAAATGTTCTAATGGAGGAAGATATCATGATGAATGATGCTGAGGAAGAATGATAGTAGCAGGATGAGGACAGAACCCCTGAAGATACAAATGTTAATTCGCCCGATGCTAAGAAGGATTGGGAAATCCCTGAGGATACAGGTGATGTTGGCACCGATAAAGGAGAAACACTGTACATCACAAAAGAGGACGCCAACCTGGAAAAAAATACCAAGGCCTCTAGAGAACAGGAGAAGGAACACAAACAAGAAAAAGAACTTGATGACACTGCAAATACTGGGAACGCGCCACTGGATTCTGAAGGGAATCCCAATGCCCAGGTCTTAATAGAAAAGCCACCCTAGGCACCCCAATGGTTGATGGAATCAAGAAAGAGAAAGGCCCCAGTGGTAGAAATAGGTGTTCCGCTCTCCTTGGCTGAAATGATTGCCCAAATGTAGAGGCCAAGAAGCCTAAGAAGGCCCGAACGATCCATACCCTCCAGACCGGTCCAGTAGGAAGTACAGTTGTAATGATTGCAACACGTTCCCCAGATGTAGATGTAGCGGCAGTAAGGCCCAAGGATTATACTATTACAGAGGTAACATTGGGGAGAAGAGATAAGTAGAGCGAGTTGGACATACTGAGGGAGGCCACCAAAGTGGTGGAGGCATGGTACAATAAACAGACCTAGAAGTTGAAGGAGAAAAGAGAGACCAATGCAAATCTCCTCGCACTTCTGGCAGAACTCACACAGCCTTTGGCCAAGGTCCACCCAGAAGCTTTCACCTCTAGATTACTACTTACACAGGGTGACATGGATTCTCTAAGGGCCATGAAAAATAAGGCCCAGGCTATGCACGGGTGGATCACCAAGTAGATCATCACTGTAAGGCAATTTTTAGTGGTGTTACTCTTGGATCTCTATCAAATCAACATTCTCCTCAGTCAGGCGAATTCCTCCACTGTTGTGTGGGAGAAAGACTTAGAAAAGTATGAAAAATGGAAGGCCAGGTTGGATGAAGTCTTCAACATTAGGGAAGAGGCCATCACAAAGGTGGGAATTTTGGGAGATGAATTGTATGATTCCTTTTGGGCCAAGTACTCTAGACTTGACTTCAAGATCGAGGTATGCAAGCAACTAGTTAAGGCCCTGAAAGAGAAGGTAACTGTTGTCCAATATCCTTTGGGCTTATTTCATGCATTTGTGGTAAGGGTGTCACAAGTATACCCCTTCACCACCAGATCATGCACCTTGGAGGACTATGTCCTCAGTAAATATGATGATTTCATGGAGTCCCTATATCAGTCTACCAGGGACTTTGACGGAGGAAGGTTATCAAGACTATCCAAGATGATGCTCCGGGAACATGATGCCATGAAAATAGTGGATGAATTCTTGAACAGGGCCGAATAAGTTGAAGAGAAGCTTGAAGTTGTCCACGGACAATGGGAGGGTATTAAGGACATAAACAAGGATGATGTAAGCCAAGTTTTGGAAGCATTCAGGAATAGTAAGGGGCAATAAAGTTCTCCAGATTTTGGAGATTTCTACTAGCAGGGTACATTTTTGAGCATTCTTTATTCTTTGAGAAAAAGCTCCCGAATCCTAGAGTTCTGGATCCATAGTTTTGTATTCTTTTGATGACCTGTGTCTAGGTTTCCCGTAGCTGACCAATCATTATCAAGCAGTTAATAAGGGTTTCAGAAAGTAGGTGACCCCAGCAAGGCACGTCAGCTCGAGGCATGGTTCTAGCAGGTGGTCTTCCCAAGGTGCCACTCTAGAATTGAACACCTGGCACATCAGAGACCATGAGCTACTTTTTCATTAATGAGGCATGTAGCCTCGATCCCCGGGGGATCAGATTTCTTCTATTCTCTCTCTGGCTCTCTTCTCGAGGCTGATTCTTCCATACCTCTTCTCTTGTCTTATTCTTCTAACATGTCAGACCTCTATTCTTCTCGAGGTTGTTGTAATGTGGTGCAGGTAGTACGGGCCACCAGAAATCATATTTTATTGTTGAGTGTAAAAATAAGTTAGGTTAATTTTAGGGTAAATTTGTGTATAAATAACAAGTCTGAACTCATTCCAAGGGTCGAAAAAATTGATGATTTTGTAGTCCATAGCTATAGCATTTCAATATTTCATTTCTAGTAGTTGCAAAGCTCAATGCTCCTTAGTTTTTAGAAGTTCTCAGTAGATAGATGTTCCCTTGGAGCCATTATTGTATGCACCAGTGCTCTTTGGAAAACCTGTTAATGAAGAAAGAAGAGTTCTGGCAATGATGTTGTTAGCGTTTTGATCTCTGGATTAATGTTCTTTTGTGCTGTATGTTTCTAATGTCCCTTTCTCTAATGTTTTTAAGTAGATTAACGACCTCCTTCCCCCTTTCTATTGAATATGTGTGAACTGATGGTTCTGTATGCATTCAGTATTTTAGTGTAGCATGTTAGAGCTTGGTTGATGTTTTAAATGTATATGCACAACTATAGATAGAATGAACACTTCTAACCCTAGCCTATCTTTTGAAGTTTGTTTGGTAAGATAATGCATGCTTACAGGAAACCCCAACCTACCAAAATCCCCAGAGAAGATGAGCCAAGAAAACCAGCTATTCCCCCGAACAAAACAGTCACACTCCCAACTTAGCTCCCGCACTGTTGAGACCTGACTCTCACGTGCTTGAAGGCCTGAAGAATTTATGCCTAGTACAACCTTTATAGGCAAAGTTGGTCAATACCCTGGTACCTAGTGACAACTTACATCTGTTGGCAGACCTAATCACAAAGTCCCATCAACAAATACTACCAACTGGTCAGTTCAATGAATATGTAAAAGTTAAAGGTTAAGAAATAGTTTTGAATGATCATCCAAAGTGATTATGACGGTTAAAGATTTAGTGAATCTAGACATAATGAAAAATGTAGTACACTATTTCAAGAGTTGAATAAGTCAATTTATTGGTAGTGTGTATAGATTTGATTATGAATTCAAGGCACATTTTGGACCAATAATATGGAAGAAATATTTCACATTGAAGAAGACAACTTGAAGTTTGTTATGGACAATGTGGTGAGATTTTAATGTTTCTATGAGTTGGTTGTAACTGACAAAGTAATTTTGGAGAGAAAAAAAAACCCTAATTAGGTTTTCAATCAAAGGTAAAAGGCTATAAGAGGATATGTGCTATTAATATATGATATTGTTAAAAAGAAGAAGTTGTGATATGTTGTGAAGAAATAGTTGAAGTGTTAGATATTGGATAGCGATTGCAGATCAGGTTACAGAGAAGATTCATAATAGAGAAAAAAGATAGAACAGATCATAAAAGGATCTGATTAGCATTCTGAAGTGCATTTCATAGGTCAATTCATTTTTTGTATTCCTAATAGTTTCAACAATCTAAAATCCCTTAACAGGGTAGTCTCTAATAAGACTTTTTCTTATAAATCCCTTAACAAGGTGAACACTGTAATAGTAGGGTTAAATCCTTTAACAAGGTAGTCTATAATAAGACTTTAGATACTTCTAAAAAAGTATCAGTCACTCCTAATTGGGTGAGTCACCTAGAAAGTGACATATTGTAAGCTCCTAACAGAGCACTCTTTTCTACTACAATGAGAAGTGTTAAGTTTTAGGATAGCTGCAAATGTAATAGCACTCTATTTTTTTTATGTGTTTTCCAAATGCAACAATCTCTCTTTCATTTATATTAGGAATGAGGCTAGGAGAGACATGTCCCTTCATGGGAC
>MU224313.1:3681283-3704936 GCA_018584345.1 Thuja plicata | reverse complement strand
CATTATTATTTATAAGAAAGGACATGCCTCTTCCTATTAATCATAAGTTAATCAATCTTATAATGTTTCATCAATCAGTAATTAATTAAGAATAATATAATAATTTAATATTAAATATTAAATTTCACATGATTAATAATAATATAACATATATAATATATTATTATTAATCAACATGTATTATATATATTCTAATGATCATACGACTGAAGCTACAAACATTAACAAGAAGGTTATGGGTGTCATCCCCACCGTGGTTTTTCCCTCTGACCAAGGGTTTCCACAATAAAAATCTAAGTGTTATGAGTATGCATGTGTTGTTATTTCATTCACTATAATTTTACTTTACACTTATAGTTTTATGCTACATAGTTTGTGTTGGAAAAATGGTCAGCACTCCCTTGGGATTCATGAAAAGGGACTAATCGCCTCCTGTGGATTCTATAAGTCTAGTGGTTATATCAGGCATTAATAGGTTGATCTTTTGGTGCAACAAAAACCACACTTGTAACAAGTGGTATCAAATCTTGGTCACAGGTTTAGATCTCCTTGGGTACTGCTGAGGGGGATATTATTTGAAAAATGGTCAGTGCTCTCCTCAGGATTCATGACAAGGGACTAACTGCCTCCTATAGATTCTATAAGTCTAGTGGTTGTATTAGGCATTAACAAGTTGATCTTTGGTGCAATGACAACCACACTTGTAATAGTTTGGAAGTTTCTTTTGTTATTATTCAAAGGTATTGGTAGAAGTCTAAAAGTTTTATTCATAGTGATTCACCCCCTCTTAGTACCTATTATTTCCAACAATTGGTATCAAAGCTCAAACTCTCTAGAAGGAAAGTTTAAAAACTTGGGGAGTAGATCTATGGAGATGGAAATCTATAGGTATTAAAGATAGCTAGCTGCAGCTAATGAGATGATTGAAGAACTGGAGAACAAGCTTAAGGCTTCTTTGGAAAAAAGGAAAGAATTGTCTGAATAACTAAGAGATAGTATAGACATCATTGATGAATTATCTGAAGGAAATGTCAATTAAGAGGAAGCTGAGGCAACTATAGCATATTTGATGAAAAAGAACAAGATCCTGACTGATGAAGCATCCAAGATGAAAAGAGAACAAGAAATTCAAGCTATAATGACATGTGAAGTACTTGAAGGCATGAGGGCTACTGAAGATATAAAAAGAATTACTAAAAATGCAAAGAAGAATGTTGAAGAACTGATCAGAGAGAAAGACATTATACTTCAAAGATTTACACCTGAGATCCATGCACTGAATGAACAACTGAGTGACACTGGTGATGAGAACTTACAACTATGTGCTGAAAATGAATAACTGAGAAAGGAGAATGAACAATTGAAAGAAGACTTGAAGATTGAGAGAAAGACAAACGAAAAACTTAAGCAATATGAACAAAGAATGCATAATATTGATGAGAAACTGAAGAACCAAAGGCTACCTAGAGATACTTCTGGCATAGGATTTACCGGTGACAACAAATTTGAGAAAGGAGAATCATCCAAGTTTGGTGTTGAGCAAGAATCTAAGACTCCTAAGGTATACAAAAGTCCATAAGGTAAGAAACCAACTAAACCCACTTGTTACAATTGTGGAAAGCCTAGACACACTGCTAATGTATGTAGAAGCCAACCGATGAATGTTCCAAGAACCACTCATTTTAATGGTTATTATTACAATTTCAAAAAGCATGGTCATCAAGCTTATGAGTGCATATCAAGAACTAGTAATAGATTATTTGAAAGGAGTTTCAATGGAAACTGTTATTTATGCAAAAAGTTTGGGCAGAAGGCAAAACATTGCAGATCAACAACACCTAACAAACCGGTGAATATTCTAAGAAGAGAAGGTAACATGAATGTTTTATGCACTATTTGTGGAAATTATGGACATGTTGCAATGAATTGTTGATAGAGAAACTCTAGAGGTAATGATGGACCATGGAGTACAACAGGTGTGACATGTTTCTATTGTCATAAGATTGGACATCTTGCAAGATATTGTAGATACAGGAATCGGTCACCAAGCAATGAAGATGAGAAAGATAAAAAGACTGTTAATATTGAAGAAGTGAGGAATGAGATGAAAAAGGTTTGGGTGAAGAAAGAATAAAGTAAAGAAGATGCCAACGCATCGATAGGTAACCCTACATCTTCTGGCTTAGGGGATTCATCCTCAAACTAAGAAAGTAATTTTTGCTTAGGGACTAAATTTCATTGTTGTATCTAACCTGTCCCTTAAAATGATGAGCGATAATATCTATTTGCATAATGAGATGCACTAATGTTATATTTGATGAATTTCATAGAGATAAGTTGTTATGTATCACAGATTATATCATTTGCAAAATTGATGTTTTAATGATACTTTTGGCATTCACCGGTGGAAGTTGTAATAGGTGAAGTGAGATCGATGAACTACATTTAATGTTTTAAATAGTTGTTGGTTAACCTTTTGAGAAAATAAATTAGAGGTAAACCTATTCATTATGCACCTTGCATTTTGAAGAGCATTTACAACATCAAAGTGTGATTTCATATTGAGATTGATTGTAAGAACTATGTAAGCTAATCAATTATATGGATTTGAACTATGGATTCAAAATCCCTAACTAATATTTAGTAGAGAGGTAATAATTTGAGAAATAATTTGGAGTGTTTGAGTTACAAAGTATAAATATATTGACTTACTATTGTTAGAGTAATTATCTATTTACACTTATTAATTAGATCACTTTGATTTAATTAATTAAGTTATTACTCTAGTTTCTTAAGCTTTCTCTTAGGTGCATTATAATTAATATTTATATTAATTATTAATGTGCAAATCTAGCTTTTCTATTTTTAGGGTTTCATTCACCTTTATATGTTGAACTTTGTAGTCTCTTTTTTTATTAATTTAGATTATAATTTCGCTCTCACTTCTGAGAAACTTCTGAGTTCTTCTCTTTCCCTCTTCCTGCTTCTCTTCTGTAATAGGTTCTTGCATGCAGGTGTTCTTCGGGTTCTGTGGATTTGTCTCTCAAATCCTACATGGTATCGGAGCTTTCCTGCTGCTGCATGGTCTGAGGGTTCTTGAAGTCATGATTCATAGATGAAAGCCATAGCTTCTCTAAGTTTTTTCCTTCATTTTGGATGAGGAGCTATTTTTTGGAGCACTTTGAGCCAAAATAGACTCCACCATTGCGCTCAGAAGGCTCGGGAGATTCAAAAAACATATAAAGTTTGCTATTTTTGGTCACAGTGACCCTGAGAACATTTTTCTCTCCTAGGCCGTACGACACGAAAATTGAGAAAAAAAATTAAAAAAATGCAAAAAAAGGTGTTTTAGGGCGTTTGGGACACACAACCAGAGCGTAAACGGTGTGGCCACCCTTGTGCCACCCCGGCGCCACCCCGGCCTGGCCTGACATCGACCACCGACGGAGTAGCCGCAGTAGCGCTACTGCTCGGGAACTGCTTGGGAGCAGCCCGCCACCGCCACCGCCACCAGTGCTTGTCACCGGCCCACCACTAGGTGCCACAGATAGCACGTCAAGTGATGTCACTACTGACATCATTGGCCAAAATTTTTTTTCCAGCGGTTTTCAAAAAATTTTCTGGTAGTTTTCACAATTTTCCGGCGACGAAAAAATTCTCTAGCGAGACGGGCCCGCAACGTGCTGATGGCCGTCAAATTTTTTCCCGGGCTCTGTGATGGTCATTTGACCGTTAAATTTTTTTCCGTGACTGGTTTTTTCCAGTGAGCTCATTTTCAGAGGAGCAGTTGGTTTTTCGGCCGTAACTTGTGCATACGGTGTCCATTTTTGGAAAAAGAAATATTGTTGGAAAGGTGTTTCCAAGCCAGAAACAATGGTCCTGGTCTTGATTTCTGATTTGGCCATTTGATCTCTCAATTTTGGTGTCAAAATAGTAGCTTATTTTTCCTCCATCTCTGCATCTGGTTACAGTTTTTCTTCTCATTTTTTGTGTTTTCTATAGTTGTATTTTGCTGTACGGGAGGATATAATTATACATTGTGGGGGGGGGGTACATTTGATTTCTATACTTTAATTCAGAAATGACCCTTCTACTTCTGTCTACTTCTCTCAATGTTAGACCCCTCTATGGCACGACTGACACCACATAATTATCACACTTGGAAAGCACACATGACCAGGCTACTCATGTCATGTGGCTTATGGTCATGTTTGGATGAGCACCAACCTGTTCTGCAGCGTCCGTTTGAGATCCTTCAACACAGAAACAAAATCGATGAAGCCATGGGTTTTATTGCAATACACATTTCAAACAACCTCCTATTTCATCTGGATGGTTTGACCACTCCTCACGCATATTGGGGAAATTTTACAGAATTGTTTGGCACAGTGAATGCATTCAGGGCACTTCAGCTTGATGCAGAGCTGACATCCTTGTCTCCTGATAGTTTTTCCACCATTGAGGACTTCTTGATGAAGTTCAATGCTCTTCGATCACTTCTACAGGGATGTGGGAAGACCAAATCAGATGATGAGTGTATCTTTCTGATACTCTTAAAGATTCATGGAGAGTTCCAGATTTTCTCCTCCACTTTCTATTCCACTATGGATGCCTTGGGTCCTAGGCACAATATGCCTTCCTTTGCGTCCTTCTGTGATCAGTTGACTCAAGAGAAATCAAAGATTGAATAGTTTAATGATGCTTTAGGTTCTATGAGCCACGCCTTGGTTTCTCACCCATCTCCATGGAAACCAGAGCAAAAACAAGTATCATCACCCATAGAATCTTGGAAGGATTCTGCTTCTCAACATTCCTCTAGTCCACCTCCTTCACCTAAGGGGAAATTGAAGATAGACAAACCCAAGTTTACTTATTGTAATAATTTCAATCATGATGAGTCTCAGTGCTTTTAGAAGAAGGTAGATGGATATGCCCAACAGATTGTTGATTTGACAGCTCTTCTTCATAAGAGCAACATTGATATTCCTTCTTCCTCTTCTTGCTGGTCTTCTTCATCATCATCTCAGGAAGATGGGTCAGACAATGGAAAGGGTCATGCCTTATGTACAACTGCTATAGCTCCCTCTTCTAGGTGGTTGTTGGATTCTGGAGCTTCACATTATATGGCATCTTCTCAGAGTTCCTTCTCATCTTTTGCGGCCTCTCCTACCCCACACATCTTGATGGGGAATGACACTGTTATGCTTGTGTGTAGTCAGGGTTCTATTGACATCATTGGTGGTGCATTCCATGATGTACTATGTGTTCCATCCTTGTCATCGAACCTTCTCTCTATTTATCAAATTACTCACAGCAGGACAGAGAAGATAGTTGAGTTTACTGCAGATTCTGTACACATCAGAGATAGTGTGACTGGCCACATTGTTTCTATAGGGATAGTTGATCATGCCACCCACCTGTACTCCTTCTCCCATTTTGGTCCACCATCTCCTGTGTTGGAGAATATCTCTCCTACTTCATGAGTGCCTAGTGAGAAGAAGTCAGGTCACCTGAACTTCTGTGTTGCTCCTGAGATCAGTGTTGTGGCTTCTCCACCTCCTCCTCCTATTGTTCCTACCTTTGTTTAGCATGATTCTTCTTCAACAGTCCCTGTTATGGTCACTCCTTGCATCAAGCGTTCCCCTCTAGTTGTTGACGACACATCCGAGGACATTCATCTCCTCTTAGCTGACAGATTCAGCCCATCTATTGGCCCACCTTCATTGGGGATTCCATTCTAGGAGTCCCATTCATTCTCCTTTGTGCACCAGCTCGGCTTTCCAGTTTCACCGCTCATTCAGGGGTTCCCTTGTTACTCTGTACCTCTATTTCTTGCACATTGGAGTTCCATTGGTTTGATCATTCCTACAGGGGTTCCATCACTCTAGGGGGGCCTTGGTGTCTCATCCCTCTCTCATGGGGAGTTTGATTGTACTTATGGTTTTGAGAGAGTCTCTTGAGCCATTCTTTTCTGCATTTTTTTCTATCTCTTCTTGGAGTAGGGTTTTTCCCATGTGGTTTTCTCTATTTCTCTTCTTTACAGAGATTTGGTTGTGCTTGGGTACCTGATTAGGCCTTGTTGCCAGGACCCATCTTTTCCTGCTTTAATAACTGTGCTAGGTTAGATTACCTCCTGAGCTTCGCTTAAGGGGGGGTGTTAGAGTAATTATCTATTTACACTTATTAATTAGATCACTTTGATTTAATTAATTAAGTTGTTTATTACTCTAGTTTCTTAAGCTTTCTCTTAGGTGCATTATAATTAATATTTATATTAATTATTAATGTGCAAACCTAGCTTTTCTAGTTTTAGGGTTTCGTTCACCTTTATAGGTTGAACTTTGTAGTCTCTTTTTTCATTAATTCAGATTATAATTTTGCTCTCACTTTCTGAGCAACTTTTGAGTTCTTCTCTTTCCCTCTTCCCGCTTCTCTTCTGTAACAGGTTCTTGCATGCAGGTGTTCTTCAGGTTCTGTGGATTTGTCTCTCAAATCCTACAGCTATGGCATCAAGGGTTGCTACACCTACATTGATCAAGATATCTAAGGAGGCATAACCTAAAAATAAGCTACATCTAGTAAAGGTGGCAGCAATTGACAAAACCAGTGCCCTATTCCTAATTACAACTTGAGTTCTATTGATTGAATATGTAAGAACTTTTATTCACTACAATATTGTCAAAGTGGGTAATGAGAAAATATAAAAGGAGTATTTATCAATGTGTAGTGAAAGTGAAATTAAAGATGAGTTCAAACATCTTCAAACAAAGGGTTTGACACATATTTTGGACTTACCTGATATTTACAAGGAATAATGGATTAGATATGTCTTGATTCATTTTCATGACCAATTCATATGGCTGGAGGAACCAATCAAGATCATGAAGGAGTTGATACATTTGACAACTATATTCTTAGCAGACGGGGAACTCTGTACCCTAAGGAAAATATCCACAAAGATGGTTTCAGAACTCACAAAGTCTAAACAAGATCATAGAACGATGATAATTGATGATAATGAAGATCAAGAAGTTCATATTGCAGCAATGGTTGTTCGGTATAAAGTTTATCAATCCAGTTGGTTGAATAGTGTTCCCTATGCCCTATGGATCTATTCACGCCACTTACCGAATAGTGAAGGAAGGAATGAGATATGACCTAACTGAGATGGTGAGGTCATAACTTATAGAAAAATTAAAGAGGATTCAAACTGACAAGAAGCAATCACTTAATTTTGGAGCACTTTTGTTATGTATGTTTTTCTATGTGCAAAACTATTTTCCTTGCAAAGTAACAGTAACTTGGAAAATAGATAGACCAAAATTATATAAGATAAATGAATACATAAGTGAATTAGGTGATAACCTAAACAATGTAATGTGGGGATATTTCAAAGACTTTCAGGATAGAATACATAAGAGGTATAGGATACCTCCACACTTTGTTGAGAAGTTTAGAGACAATTTTTTTTCTAGTTGATACTGACACATGTAAGATACAAGCAGTAGATCCCATAATTTCATGGATACCTGAGATGGGATATGAGATTGATGAATAATTTTTAACCCTAAATATTGAAGCTTTATTAAAGATACCAATTAACAAAGAAGCAAAGAGGTATGATACTTTTGAGAAGACATATGAAAGAGTTACTCTACAACTCAAAAATCCAAGAATGGAAAAGAAAGCACAAAAAATCATTAGTCAATTGGAAGAGAAATTTTGTACAGGTGAGGGTAGCAGTTCCACAATTGAGAAACAAAAGAGCATTCCTGATGTTTATACCAAAAGGAAAAGGAAGTTAGGAGGAACTCAGAGTAGGATTCCTGAACTATCATCGGTAGAAGATTCTGGTATGGAGAAGAATGATGAAGGTAAAAATTCTAACCCTATGCCACCTGAGGCATCTCAACCTGTTAAGAATATTACTAATTTAAAGAGAAATAATAGAGGATAGTCAAAGGTCTCTCCTAGAAAGAAAAAAGAAGAAAACTAAAGAAGACAGTGAGAGAACTAATTCTGAGAAGGAAATCACTGACATGGGGAAGTCTGGAAAGACAACATTCATCATTCCTAAGAGTGCAACTGAAATTGCTGAGGTAATTAAAGAATGTGGAATGATAAGTAATATCAGTAACTTTAAATTCTCAAATTTATCTGACGAGGACAAGAAAACTATTGAAGATGTAGTATTTTACTTTCATAAATTCATCAGAACACCAAATCAAATCAAAAGTCATATTGCTGATGAACTTTATGAAGTGGTTAATGTCAGATGGGAGTCAACAGTTGAAGCTAAAAATGAGGCAAGAGAAAGGACACTTATCTATATAGTGACATATCTGACAGTAAAATAAATAGATGAAGCAATTGAGAAATACAAAAATAGATTCAGTATTGGACATATAATTACAAAGATTCTAGATGGAAAGGAGAAAGAAGTTGAATGTTAGGAAATGGTGATATGGAAAAGGATATTCAACATTAAACCACTACAGGTAACAGATACAGTAGGTACATCTCAAGTAGATGACACTTCTACTTTGAATGAGTTAATAGGAGATATGTTTGATAATCCTTAAAGGATCATATGTTGTCATTAGTATACAAGGAAATAGATTTTGAACCGTCAGTTACATGATCACCGAGTGACAAGATTTAGTCAAGCGCAGAGGTCACCGTAACAGTCAAGCGCAAAGGTCACCAAAAATGTCTTAGCACAGTGATAACTGAAAATAGTGAACACCGATAGAACTATCACCAATAGACAGTTCAAAGATTAAACTGACAGATAGTTCATAGAGGAAACCAATAGACAGTCTACAGAGCATACCGAGCACCAGTCTATCAAGCGATAATTTTATTTACAAGAAAAGTGGATCTGAGATACACGTCAGCTAAAGCACTTTAGTTTTAAAAATAGCTTTGTGCTTAGCTATAAAACTATTTCTTGAGGATCAAGTAAAGCATAAGTAATAGTTTTAATTAGTTTAACTAATTGTAAACATGCAAACTAGGAGATCAAGGTCAAGTTGTAAACCTTTGATCATAGAGTTTTTCTTGTAAAGCGTGAAACCTAATTAGGTCAAAACCTTTGTATATATAGATGTATAATCATTCAAGAACATGATTATTGTAGTCGTAGATGATATCTATGGACCAAAAAGAGAGTTTCATGCAAAAGGACACAAAAAGAAGATTTCAGTTATGAAGAAATAGATTCAAGGCTACAAAGAAAAACATAGGTATTAAAAATCACAACAGGTGATACATATATTTTGTGATCTTAATGGATCTATATTCAAAAATTCAAGATTGCAAGTTATCAGGTCATAAGTATTTTTGACTACTCTCTAAAAATTGTAGAAAATAGAAGAAATCCTTTAAGAAGGTGGACTTAATAGTCTTATTGTAATTCTCTTAACCGAGTGCACACTTAACAGTGCTGTTGAAATATCTTAACCGAGTAGAATTAAAAATTCTAACATGTTACTCCTAACAGGGTAAGATCATTAGAAGTGATAACAACTTGTAGCCTTAACTAGCACCTTCCATTTTGTAGATAGTATATCTTTGTGGGTTTCATCCCCACCACAATTTTTACCTTCTAACAGGGGTTTTCTGCATTACCAATTCTTGTGTCATGTGTAAGTAAGTTTCATGAATGCTTGTATGATTCTTTACATGCACTTACATTTATTCTATGATATTACATTCATAAGGTAGAAAAACAATATGGTCGGTAATGCAAGAAAAGATTACTAAGGTTAATTGATAAAAGTTTTAAGGGTACTGATTCACCCCTCCCCTCTTAGTAAACACCATTCCATTATTCCAACAATTGGTATCAGAGATGGATCTCTTATTTGAAAAAGTTTAAATCACTTGAGAGAAAAGATCATACAATGGAAAGGTATAAGCTTGATAAGAATATTGAGAATCAGAAGTTGGAGATATAGATTTTCTTTGAGCAATACAAAGAAGAAAGAAACAAGATGAAATAATTATTGGCTGAGAGAAAAGTCACAACATCTCGCTACAATGAAACTGACTATCATGAAGAAGAGATACCTAATTTATTTGATTCATCAGTATCTACATCTGGTAATACATCTGACACATTTGAAGGAACCATTACAAGTCTGAATGAAATCAGTCAACATCTAACTGAACAAGTGAAGGTACTAAAAATTGGTCAAGAGACACAGATGGTAAGAATGATTGATGTTATGAATAATACTAGACAAGATGAACAAGAAAGAACATTAGCTATTGATGAAAGGAGAAAGATCATTGAAAAGCTACAAGAGAAAGAAACTGAGATACAAAGACTTACTGAACATCACATTGAAATCACCAATCAAATAGTTCTTATGAGTCATGAGGTCGACTGAGTGAACATAGAACTTGATGGAAAATTAGAAGGTATTGGTGAACTAAAAAAGAAAATGAAAAATTGAAGCATGAAGTAAGGATTCAATAACAACAAAATGATATGATCAAGAAAGCTAAAAAAAGCATAAAAAGAATGGATGAATTTATGAATGGAAAAAGAAGACTCAACAACAATACCAGTTTAGGGTATACCGATCATGAAGAATTATCATAACAAGTTGATCAAAGAGATGTCTACACAAATCCAAGAGAAAAGAAGCAGTCATGCAATCACTATGGAAAAATAGGCCACACATCAAATGTTTGCAGGAGCAAAGCTAAAGGTATTCCTAAATCTACTTCTATATTCATAGGTAATTGTTATAACTGTAACAAGCATGGACACAAAGCACATGAATGAAAATCTAAGGTGAACAAAACAAAGAAGGAATCCTATGTGGATAAATATTATCCTACTTGTAAAATGCATGACCACACATCTCATGAATGCAGGAAAAAGAAAAAGCAAGTATGGAAACCTAAAGAGAAAGAAAATGCTTATAAACAAAGAAGAGTCGGTAACTCATATGTTTGGGATTACAACACATGAGTAAATTGCACATCATGTGGTAGATATGGAAACATAGATGCAAACTGCATGAGAAAATGGATACAAATATTGAGGAACTGGACTAACTCTATAATGGCACGCTTACACTGTCATAAGGTGAGTCACTTAAGCAAGGAATGCAGAGATCGAGTGACAGATTCAAGCACTTTTGCAAATGGAAACACTATTGAAGATATCAGGAGAATGAGAAATCAAATGTGGAGGAAAGATTCAATCAAAGATGATGTTGGACCAAGCACTACAGTTGGTGACACCTCATCCAGTGGATCTGGTGATTTCACCACCCCCACCTAAGAAAAGCAAGTAAGTATGGAACTGCACTCTACAAAGTTATATTTTACATTAGTTCCAATATTCATTGATAATGTGCCAAATTAGCATGAATGGAGATGCACTATGGTATTACTTGTTATGATTTTGTGAATCCAATCTCATCGTTTAATACATACCGAGCATCATCAGTGTACATATGAAAAACAAACAAGTTGTCAATATAAACTGAGCATCATCGGTAAACAAGTGAAAGACAATCAAGTCTTCACTACATATCGAGCACCATCAGTGAACATGTGAAAAGTACAACTAAGTTGTCACTTACCTCGAGCACTGTATAATCACCGAGGATGAAGTCTTTGGTATGATACCTAAGCATCTTTCTTTCATCGACCAAGTGGTAGCTAAAGCATTCAATGCACTACTTAGGTTATTTTCTATAAATAGGGCAACAAAGAGCTCATTCAATCACCAAGCAAACAAGAGAAAACAATAGAGAAAAGACAAGAGACTAAGAGTGACAAGATTGCAGAATGATTCACAACAAATTAAAAGGATACTCTGACAAATTATAAGCATCTACAACAAAGATCAAGTGAGTATTTGGACTCACTGAGCTTACAGTTCATTTATGGAGAAGCCCTAATTTCATGAACAATGACAACTACCTCGCAAGTCTCAAAGATCAAGAACAAAAAGGACAAGAAGATCAACCTGATTAAGAACTCAACCTATGAGGAGCCTAACTATAAGTTTTTCCCTGAGGTTGCTTCACAACCTGACAACAAGGGAGCATTCTCAAGTATACCTCCTAGGGTTTTTCTGGTTGAATATATCTATGCATACATCCACTGCAAGGTTGTAGAGATCAGAGATCTTGAAATTTATGAAGCTTACCAGAAGCTATGCACAAATGGAAACCTAAAAGATGAACACAAGCACATTGAGGTGAAAGGGTTAACCAATGCCCTACTGTTCCTGAGAGAGTTCAAGACCAAATGGATATGCATTGTACTTAGCCAGGTACATGATAGAAAAATGTGGTTGGATAAACCAAAATCAATCACAATGGATGTGATTCACGCTGTAACTGGTTATCCAATAAATGACAAGGCTAAATCCCTAAAGCATCCTTCCTACCCCAAAATTGAAAAACTAACTAAGGAAGAATGGGATGGTAGAGGGTTGAAAATCAATACAATCACCGACCCTGAGATGAAATTTGATGCATGTGTGATTGGGTACAAAATATTCCAAGCTAGCAGAATGAACAATATAGAATGTGGAGCAGTTGACACTGCGTATAAGATTGTGAAGAAGGGACTCTAACTGGACTTATCCAAGTTGCTACTAAAGCAACTGGAGGAGAATATGAGGACAATTAGGTCAGCCATATCTAATTCATGTAAGTTTGGCTCACTCCTTATGTGCACATTCTTCTATTTGCAAAATTTCTTCCCCTCTATTAGTAATGTCACTTGGGACACAACCCGACCAATAACTACACAAATTAGTGAACTTATTAAGTCACTAGGGGATAAATTCACATCTATAATGGATGCATAATTCACCACTTTCAAGGACATAATGCAGAAGAGCATGAGAATCCCTGCACAACTTGTTGAACAATATAAAGATGACATATGTTTTATAGTGGACACCAACACCACTCTAATCAAACCAGGTGTACTGAGAATAGAATGGTTTCCACCATTGGACTATGAGATAAAAATTGATCAAGCTAAAAATGCTATTGAATCCTTACTGAATGAACCAGTGGACAAATCATTGAGAAGATTTGGCACATATGAGGAAGCCAAGTCTAGAATCAAGACTGGCTTAGTAGTGAAGAAGATAGACCGAAAGAAGACAAATATAATAAATACTCTTCAAAAGAAACTTTTGGTAAATGATGAAGATTTGGAACAAGATGTCACTGAGGGACAGTCACCCATCGGTGAAGGTGAAGAGTTAAGTAGCTCTAAGTCTACTAAATCAGATGCACCTCTAGCCAAGAAGGCAAAGGTTACAAATATAATAGTCGCATCAAGAACTAGGAGTAAGAAAACAAAAGAGGCAGACTCACCACCAGTAAAGAAAGGTACTGTGAGGACTTATCAGAAAAGAAAGCCTCAAACTAGGCAATCAACACCAAGACAAAGAAGGAAATATATAAGAGGAAAAGAGGACAATGATGACATTGAATAGGATGAGAGAGAACAAGGACTCCAAACTGAAAAGATCAAAGTTCCTAAAATAGTTGATGAAGTTGTAGATTCAATCATCAATACAGGCAACATATCACATCGCAAGATTAGACAATGGCTAAATTTGTCTCCTAAGAACCAGAATAAGATAGAAGAGGCCATAATTAAGGCAATGGTTGCATACAAGTATGTACCTATACAATTCAACAAGAATATTCCACAAGAGCTCAATGAAAAAATATCGGCAAGATGGACATATGTCTTGCACACAGAGAAATAAATGAGGGAAATATCCATAGTTACATTCATACCACCCGAGTCAATAGTTGAATAAATTGATTCAACAATGAAGGAGCATGCAAATAAATTTTATACAAAGATGAGAGCATAAAAAGTACTACAGGGCAGATTAGAAGACATGGATAAAGAAAGTAATGAGATTTGGAATGGAATCTTCAATCTACTTGAGCTATACCCCTCATAATGAGGAGAAAGAGGCCACACCGAGCCCTGAGCATATCTTCATCAATGAAATATAGGATGTCAATCCAGTTGATTTGACAACAGAGGAAAGTAAGGCCATGGATGATGTACCTCAGATATTACAATCATTAGGGGAAACACCAGACATCACAGTAAAAGATATAACTCTTATTGATTCTGATGATGATCCCAAGAATAATGAAGATGTAAGTATTGCCATTGAGAAAACAAAAGAAAAAGAGACAACGGATGTTGCAAAAGCAAATGTACCAGGTCACATGCCTCTATTGATACAAGCTATCAATATAATTACTAGAGAGAAGGAAAAGACACCTGAGCCTGATGCAAACATACCAAAAGAAAAAGGTGATGAACATGGGGAGAAGAAAGATACAACCAAGGAGAAGAAAGATATAAGTGGAGAGGAAGCACTGAGTGATGCCACTACCAAGGACACCAAAGAGGTAAACAAGGCTACAAATAAAGATAAGGTTGATGTAGAGATGTCTACTATCGATCAACAGGTTAATAAGGAGCAACATACCAAAGGCACCACAGCTCCCACACAATCACCAAAATCAAAAGAGATAGAGAATGAAATTGCTATGGTACTACATTCCCCTCCCAACACGATACCAAAGAAGAAGAAAAAGAGTAAAGCACTGATACCACTTGAAGAAATCATTGACATAACCGACTGTGATCTAAGGACACTGGATCCTGAGTCATTGACCAAGTATGGCAAACTATGCAATAGGAAGGCAATACAGAACAAGCTCAAGAAGGAGCACAAAATTTACAAGTCCTGAATAATACAAAGGAAATAATATTGCAAATAGTACCTAACACTCAAATTGATCAAAATGTACCAATAATTGATCAACTAGTAGTTCTGACTGAGGCCATAACTTCACAGAATGTAGAAGCCAACAAGGTCATTGAGGAACATGCCAAAGAGAAGTGTCAATACAAATTCACAAAGAAGATCAGCCAATAAGTGATAGAAAAAAAGGTAAAACTTTATGATCTATTAACTACATTGGAACCAATAATATCAGAAGTAGTTAACTTAGTTCAAAAGTTGTGCACACTAGAGCATTTCACTACCAAGCATAGTGAAAAGAAAGCTAAAATAGATGAAGATCTTAAAGCTAGTGCACAAAGTATCACAACCAAAGAAAATGCATTCCAATTGCATTATGAGAAGATTGTATAATAAAAAAGGTTGAGACTTGAGATCCAAAATGCTGAAAGAAAAATCAGAGATGAGGTAACCGAGCTCCAAGCTATGTTACTACCAAATCTCACATTGCTGTCAAAACACATGACTTTAGCAAAGACACTAATTACCACCCTAGAGATGTCAGTCACTGAGAGTATATATGACATACATTCCCAAATCACTTTGGAACACATGAACCTCGAGCACCTCAAGAAAAAATGGGAGAAGCAGATGGCAGACATTCAAAAATCCCATGCTTACATATTTGACAAGCTGTAAGTACTACACCTTTGTCATTATTTTCAAAAAGGGGGAAAATATATGTATATATCAAAAAGGGGGAAAATGTAAATACCTTACAAAAGGGGGAATACATGTTAAAGACCAAAGAGGAAAATACACAAAGGAGGAAACATGTACATACATTGTACCAAGGCATGCACATAGGGGGAGTCATTGACAAGGTAAACACTTGGTGTATATACTGAACATATCAATTATTGATACTAATGCCAAAGGGGGAGATTGATAATCCTTAAGAGATCATATGTTGTCATTAGTATACAAGGAAATAGATTTTGAACTGTCCGTTACATGATCACCGAGTGACAACATTCAGTCAAGCGCAGAGGTCACCGAAACAATCAAGTGCAGAGGTCACCAAAAATGTCTTAGCACAGTGATCACAAAAATAAATGAACACTAATAGCACTATCACCAATAGATAGTTCAAAGAGTAAAATGATAGAAATTTCATAGAGTAAACCGACAGACAATATACAGAGCATACCGAACACTAGTCTACCGAGAGACAATTTTATTTATGAGAAATGTAGATCTGAGATACATGTCACCTAAAGCACTTTAGTTTTAAAAATAGCTTTGTGCTTAGCTATAAAACCATTTCTTGAGGATCAAGTAAAGCATAAGTAATAGTTTTAATCAGTTTAACTGATTGTAAAAATGCAAACTAGGAGATTAAGGTCAAGTTGTAAACCTTTTATCATAGAATTTTTCTTGTAAAGTGTGAAACCTAATTAGGTCAAAAGCTTTGTATATATAGATGTATAATCATTCAAGAACATGATAATTGTAGCCACAAAAGACATCTATGGATCGAAAATAGAGTTTCGTGCAAAAGGACATAAAAGGAAGAATTTAGTTATGAAGAACTAGATTCAAGGCTATCGAGCAGAACAAAGGTATTATAAATCACAACCGGTGATACATATATTTTGTGAACTTAATGGATATGTATTCAGAAATTAAAGATTGCAAGTTATCAGGTCATATGTATTTTTGACTACTCTCTAACAATTCTAGAAAATAGAAGAAATCCTTTAAGAAGGTGGACTTTACAGTCTTATTGTAAATCTCTTAACCGAGTGCACACTTAACAGTGTTGTTGAAATCTCTTAACCAAGTAGACTTAACAAGTCTAACATGTTACTCCTAACATGGTAAGATCATCAGAAGTGATCACAACTTGTAGCCTTAATAGACACTTTCCATTCTGTAGATAGTGAAGCTTTGTGGTTTCATCCCCACCATAGTTTTTACCTTCTAATAGGGGTTTTCTGCGTTACCAATTCTTGTGTCATGTGTAACTAACTTTCATGAATGTTTCTATGATTGTTTACATGCACTTACATTTATGTTATGATATTACATTCATAAGGTAGAAAAGCAATATGGTTGGTAATGCAAGAAAGGATTACTAAGGTTAATTGATAAAAGTTTTAAGGGTATTGATTCACCCTCCCCTCTCAGTACACACCATTCCATTATTCCAACAATGTTAGGAAGTATTCTAAGTATGGTTACACATATAAACCTAACCAAGGATTCAACTGTTGATGTTTTAATTAAGGATATTGCTGATAATCCAAACTCTCTTATGGTTGGAGAGGAAGCTAAGTGTATCCCACTTCAGTCTTCACTTGATGTAAATACTATTAAGATTAATGATGACATAATTGATGTTGAAGCAAACAAGGTTGATGATTAAAAAAATAGTAAGGATGCAAAATAGGTCACTAAGACCACTAATCAACCACAGGATACAGAACAAGGTGAACAATAAGAAGATCAAGAGCAAGAGAAAGAAAAAAATAACAATGGTATAGGTGAGAAAAATACTAAAAATACCAAAGGATAATGTCCCTAGTGATTCTCAAACTAACACAGAGAATACCAATGAGAAGAACAAGAGGAAGAAAATGTTACTTGACAAAATTCTCTACAGGCTAAAAAATGATTTTGATAAGATTGTCATTGCTGGCACCTTACACCAAGGATAAGAAATAAATATAAGGTATATAGTACTATCAAAAAATAATAGTTTATCGGAAAGAAGGTTATGACTATTTATAAAGTTTATCATAAAGTTTTATCGGTGAGAGGAAAAGAGAAGACTAAAATCTAGGACGACATCCTACTATCACATCAACCTATGTAAGAATCAAGAAAACCTAATTAGGGTAGAACATTTTGGAAAATGTTAGGTCAAGAATATACTTTAAAAGGAGATCTCAGAGAGAAAGAGATATAGTAGAGAAGGATCATATATAGTGAAGTGACAACACAAATTATCCATGAAGAGAAGTTGTGAGACCTACATTAGACTGTTATAGTTTTACTATTTTGTTCTCATGCTTTCAGTAGTTTATGCTTTGACATACTTTGACTATCAGAGACTTTTTATACATTTGAGGATTGGTGGAATCTTGTGTTATATATTCAACAACTGATTTTGTAATCAAGGTACTTTTGAGATGCTTTATGTTCTGATTCAGTTTCAGCTTATGTTGATGTCTTATATGGATTTAAATGTATGAATGTAATATGATGAAAATGGTTTAGAAAAACAAGGCTAGGTTATTTCAATTCTAATGCAAATATGGTTTATATGTATGTATATCATTGATGTCGTGTTATGTTTCATATCATGTCATTTTGGATCTACTGATGTGTGCATTGAGTGTGCAGGAAAAGTTGACCATGGATCTATATCGGGGACCCAGTACTGGAACCTATGTAAATACCTGTGCTTTCCAAGGTCCTGTCTATATAAAGAGACATGGACCTCATTGTTATGTATTTATTTCATAAATGTGGTTTGCATATGTGTTATTAAATTAGTAAATGTTTGTGTGGTTAAGTCATGTCATTTGTTTTAATTTAATGTGCCAAGTTTGGCAATTGTTGTAATTTAATTATTGACATGGCTAATTAAAGGGAAACCAAGGTTAGTCAAGGGTTAGCTAGGGTAATCTAGGAGTAGTACCCAAGCTTACCCCAGGGTTAGAAGTTTCTAGAATTCCTTTGACTTAGAAATCCGTAGGTTAACTTCAGGGTGAGTTTTAGAAGGTCTTTTGGACTCCTAGGGGGTAACCGGGGTCAGTTTTAGTCACCCAAATTGGTACCCTATGGGTTAGGGGTCATTTTCTATCATTAATGAGCCTCTAAACTCATTTATTACTCCCTTTAAGTGTCATTTTCAGTTTTGAGCGAATTTGGAAGAGGAGTGTGACTTTGGTTAACCTCACTCCCTCTTCAACCCAAGTTTCTTTTGACTTCACACTTGGAGAGTTAGAAAGTGGTTTAGTTTAGGATTGGTTAGAGTTACCTCACCCTTGGGTTAAGCCTTGCTCATATTGGAGGTTTTCCTATTTAGAGAAGGATTTATGATGAGTTGAGTATTCACCCACTCTCTACCCTTAGAGACAGATTTTAGTTTGAAGAAGTTTTGGAGAAGGAGCTTAGGAAGGATAGCTCAACACCATTCCTCTTCACATCTTATCTTGGATTAAGGTTGGATTTATTTAAAAGTTATTTGGTTGTGTTTATGTGTGTTCTTGAGCTCAAGGACTCCATTAATAGAGTCTTATGTGTTTTGAAGTTTTTATTTTTCTGTTGAAATTTTTTTATATTTGTTTCTCAATGTCTTTACTTTGTGTTTGATTTCGAATGGGTCTTCAAGGTACACTCACCTTTGGGAGGGCAGAGTAGCCTTAGAGGGGTAGATGGAAATGATTCCTATTAGTGTAGAGTCTCCCATGTGAGGAGGGAAAAACTTAGGGTAATATGATACCCATGAAGCCAAGAAGGGCCTGAGGGCATCTGAGAGGTATAAGGAGGTTATTCAGGACAACATCTTGTAAAGATGGTCCTTTTCAAGTCCATGTGAGGCTTGTGTATTCTATGTTTATTCTTAGCTTTCTCCTACAGTGAGGTCTACCACTACCCCTGTTATGGAAAGTCTCTTGGAGATACTTCCTCTTGTTCATCCTGATATTGGGAAGCTTTCTTGTGTTTGAGTCCTCTATTTTGTTTCCTGCTTGTTGAGTGTTTCTGTTTGTAACTCATTCCAAATTGGATCCCCAAGCTTAGGGGTGGCCTTGTAAAGGCCTAGGTTGGGAGGTGAGCCTCCATGGTCAACCTCAACGTTTATTAGGTTCTTGAAGGAATAGCAAAGATGAATAATACAGTTTTATGGAAGATGGGTATGGTTAGAAAATGATCATTTGTCATCCTGATGCTTTAGAAATTTCATTATTGTAAAGTTGTATTATGGCAGGTATTCTATCATTTGGGGTATTTCATGATTATATAGTTGTTTTGAGATCATTATGTTTGTAACCATTTTATTATTGTAATCATGAGTTGCATTATAAATTTATTTTATCCAAAATTAGAAATGGAGTTTCTAAAGAAATTGTAAACTTTTTTTTTTATTATTATTAGGAAGGGAATTGCATTCCGAAGGTTAATGGAATATTATTGCAGTTCAAAAAATTCTGGGATTATTTAAAACTAAAATGAGATATTGAGACTTTTGGTATAATAAGTTCTACATGGAAGGTTGTAGTTCATATAGTTTAATCAGATTTCTAATTATATAAAGTCATTGCTTAATTCAAATAAAGTTAGTATTTATAGAGATTTAATTTATATAAGTATGCTAAGGATGTAGCATAGTTTAAATATGTTCTTGAAATTTTTTTTTTATCTCCTTAAGGTCATTTAAATTATTCAAAAAAAAAAAAGAAAGTGCTCAAAATTAAAATCTTCTTCCACTATTGTATTTAGTATGAATTATAGAATCTAAAGATGAACTTAGATTTAAAAAAATATGCCTCTAAGTACCCCCTGTTTTGATATATACAGTTTTATTCACCAGTGTTTATTTTCTTTTTTCACTCTTATATATATATATATATCATATTCTAACCATATTATAAAATAAAATAAATGAATTAAAAAATAAAATGCGCTGAGATCGGGCATTTTTTTTACTGTTCTACTGTTTTAAAAAAAAAAATTTTTCGCTACGATTTTTGGGGAGGGATGAGCCCCCCCTAATTCTCAGCATCCTTTTGTTCTGGGGGCCGCGCGGCTCGTGGGCCACCCACTGTGCTATGCATAGTGGGGTGGCTCTGCTGACCGGCGTCGGCCGCCCCTCAGACCACCCCTCCTCTATGCCCTATTTTATGCCGGCGGGCGGTGGTGCCGCCGCTTGCGGCCACCACTGCTCCGCCCGTCCCCTGCGCGAGGCCGCCCTGCGACATAAACTTTATCCGCCGCCGCTTGTCGGCTCTCCGCCTCCTTGCCTCCATAGAGATTTTTTTTAGGTTTTTTTTTTTTGTTGATTGTATTGTTATGGTTAATTTATTGTTTTTATTTTTATGATTTAGGATATTTCTTTAGAATTAAGATTTGATTTAGGATTTTAACAATATTTTAAATTATTAGTAATGATTAGATTTTATTTTTATTTATTCAATATTTATATATATAAATATGTAAGTTTTGCAAAGAGAGTAGGATGATTAAAATATTGTTTTGAATCAGGGGCCTTTGTCAGAATTTTCTTTTATGCATATAGATTCTTTAAAATAAGATAGGGTCGTAATTTTAGATGAATGATATTGTAGCTTTGATTTAATTATTATAGTATAGATATGTCTTTTAATATAGATTTGATTTAATTTTGTATGTTAGTTAAATTTTATGTTAGGCTTTTAATTTTTTTTTTAATAGGGATTTTGATAATTAAATATATAAATATAAGATTTAGAACGTTAATTATCTAAATAAATTATTCGTTTAATAATAATAACCTAGATAACATTTTTTTTGATTAGGGGGTCATAACACCCCTTAGCTTCGCAATATACATCTTTATGGGTATTATCGCTACCTTTGACCAGCGTCGTGCATGGTTGACTTTTGGTCAACTATGGTCAACCCCCTCTCCGATCAACTTAAATTTTGCACCAGGTGCTTCTTGTAGCCTCTGTACCCTAGGGTTTCAGTTTCGCGCCTTTCGGTGATAGTTGACTTTTTGGTCAACATAGGTTGACTTTCTAGTCAACTGCCTCAAATTGCGTGCCTTGGCCCTCTTTAGAACTAGTAGGCTCTAGTGACCCTCCTTTGCATATTTCAAAGTCTAGTTGACTTTTGGTCAACCCTAGTTGACTTTTAGTCAACTATCTTGATTTGCATGTACAAGTCTCCCTTAGGGTTTAACAAACCCTAGTGCTTACCTTTCACACATTTTTGAGTGTAGATGACTTTTGGTCACCCCCCGTTTCGCGTGCAGATCAAGCTTGTAGATTAAGGAACCCTTCTAGATTCTTTTATTCCCTTGCACCATTTTGCGTGCACATGTTACCCTTGTGGTAGTATTATTACCTTTCCTTTGTACGTTTAAAAAAAAATTTGATTGTGTTTTTGCCCAACTTTTGGGCATGACAGAAGTGAAGTGTAAATTAGAGAAGAAACATAGAAGAATGAGATCTAACAACCTTTAGGAGAAAGCATTCAAAGGTCAAATTTCTTGTTGATTTATTCCTAACAGTTTAGCAACAATATTTTGAAATCCCTTAATCGGGCAGTGTCTAACCGGACAGAGAAGTTCTATTCATAACTTATTGTAAATCCTTTAACATGGTGAATACTGTATAAGTTGGGGGTTCCATCCCACTGCAGTTTTTCCCTCTCACTAAGGGTTTTTTGTGATACCAAAATATTGTGTTAAGTGTTTGAATGCTTATATGTTTATGTTTGTTAATTTGCAAAGCTATCAGTTATTGATTAATATTACGGTAGTTATCGGTTAAAGACAAAGCAAATATTGGTATCGGTAAACAAAAGAGTTGAAGTTTTAGATTGATAGGGATAAAGTGTAAATTATTTAAGGTACTAATTCACCCCCTCCCCCTCTTAGTCCCTTACCTAAATATTTCCAACAATTGGTATCAGAGCACATTGGTTCTCTAGAAGAAAAGTTTAACAACTTGGAGTAGATTTGGGATAATGGAGATTTATAGGTATCAGGAATAGTTGGAGGAAGCTCTAGAATATGCTAATGAAATGATTCATGAGTTGAAGAAAAAGCTGAAGACATCATTTTCAAAATGAAAGGAACTTACAAAAAAATAAACATGAGCTTTGATGACCTTGAAAGACTATTGGAAGGAAGTATTAATTCTGAGGAAGATGATGCTGCTATTGTGGATCTATTGAAAATGAACAATGAGTTACATGAAGAAGTTAGTCAAATGAAGAAAGAGAATGAAAGTTAAGCCTTGAGAATGAAAGAAATATTTGAAAGAATGAGATCTGCTAGGAGTGATAAAGAAATTCTTGAAACAAAAAAGAGAAATGTTGAAGAAACAATTATTGGAAAAGACATACTACTAGAAAGAAAATAGAGGGAGATTCATGCACAAAGATAACTAATAGAAAGTACTGGTGACAGGAACTTACAACTACAAGCAAAAATCAAAGACTGAAGAAAATGAATGATGACTTGAAGAAAAACCTGAAAGTTGAAAAATAAATCAATGCAAGGCTTACAAAATTCGAACAAAGCATGTAGAAGATTGATGAACAACTAAAACATCAGAGAAAACCTAGTGAAACTAACTGATTGGGATATATCGGCAGCAGCACCATGGAAATCAGCAAATGATCAAAATGTGGAGACACAAGTGATATACAAGGTAAGAAACCATATAAGACTACTGTTTAATGTCGAATGTGGACCTCTCTATTCAACACAAACGCAACATAGTCCTTATTCAATCAATGAATTCGCAAAGACAAACATTGAGTTGTTTGCTCTATGAAGGTGATTGAGGCGACCTGTTGCCTCCTAATTAGGAGTGATTGCTGCAATTTACCCTCAGAACGAGAGCCAACAACCGGACCTTCTCTAATACGGAGGATTTTAAAGTGCAAGTGTGTGAAAAACAGCCATCAAATGTGAGAAATCTGCATATAGATATGATAAAATGATGCTATTCTATGAATTGAACATGATTTAAGAGATAAAAGAAATGCTTTTAAGCTAGAATTGAACTTGCAAATGAATCTAGAAAGCTTTGAAAGTACAAGATTGAATTGTTAGCCTTATAAGTAGAGCATAAGTGAAAGCTAAACAATGTTCAATTCCAA
>MU224313.1:3627224-3662197 GCA_018584345.1 Thuja plicata | reverse complement strand
CTCACTTCAGAAGAGTGAAAATCAGTAACTAGTTGCATTGGTGGTTTTCCCAAATTGGGTTTCCACGTTATATCTGGTGTCACTTGTGTTTATGCTATTTGATTTATGCATGTCAATTACTATGAATATTTAATGAACAATAATAAGTTAATCTACCAAGTAACAACTATATATATTAAAGACATCTAAGGGACTTGTGGATTTATTTTTGTGGTAACTGATTCACCCCTCCCCTCTCAGTTACTCCATCCATATTTCCAACATATCTTAAGGAATAACTTACACCAGAACATACAAGTGAATACAGTGGAACTGAACCAGAAACACACACTAATGATATAACACTCGCTATCAGTGAGTTAACATAAAATGAGGAAGAACAAGGTGCAAGAACTTTACAAAGTGTGACTATGATAACAATAACATAAGAGAAGAGGAACATAGATTCAAAAAGAAAAGAGATTGAAGACCTAGATGAAAGACCCAACTTTGCAATTTTGAAGAAAGACCCAAATAAGTTACAATACAAGGAAAAGCTATTATATGCAGAGAAATACATGGAAAAGACAACTATAGAGAAAAAATCAAGGGAGAAATAGAAGAATAAGATTATGAAGAGAACAGTTGAAACATTTTCATGCCTACTACCGACAATCACTGTTGATGAAAATGAATTGGTTAAAAAACAGTCAAGAACATTTGTGGACACAATTAGAAGAAATCTGAATATTAAAGAAGAAATTAAAGGTAGAATACAACACATATCATTCACTGAAAAAAGCATAACTAAAATGATAGAAGTGACATAATTATTATCAAAGAAACTAGAGAATAAGGAGACATTAAATACATCGATTGAGATAAAAAATAAGCTACTTATAGGTAATAATACATCAATTGACAAATCATGTATGATAAGTGTACTTATGGATATGATGCAGAAACAAATACAAGCTACATCAAATATGTTGAGCACAATAAATAAGAATGACAAAGAAGACGTTACCAAAAAAATGATAAATATGAAGAGTCATATCACAATGATCAATCACCTACAAGAGAAATGGAACACAGTTTTTGGAAGAGTACAGACAAAAGGAGCATAACACAGATAATACCACATTAATCACATTTTATTTTTTGGACACCTTTGGCATTGCTGTCAAAGGGGGAGAATAATGACTAGGGAGAATAATGGGAGATGAGTAAAAAAGGGTAATGAGAATGATAAATTCAAAAGCTGAAGGGAGTACAGGAAAAGGGGGAGAAACACATGCAACACATCAAATGAAGAATAGTAAGAAGCTTGATGCTAGAATTTTTTTCCCATCAATGCAAAAGGGAGATATTATTACTTAATAAAATCCTCTATAGGCTTAACACTGATTTTGATAAGATTGACATTGATGGAAACTAACACCAAGGATAAGAAACAAACATCAAGTATAGAGTACTATAAAAAAAGAATAGTTTATTGCTAAGAAGGTTATGACTATCATAAAAGTTTATTGGAAATTTTTATTGATGAGAGGAAAAGAGATGACTAGAATCAAGGATGAAATCCTACTATCACATCGACCTATGCAAGAATCAAGAAAACCTAATTAGGGAAGAACATTTTGGAAAATGTTAGGTCAAGCATATACTTTGAAAGGAGATCAGAGAGAGAAAGAGATATAGTGGAGAAGGAGAAGATATAGTGAAGCGACAACACAAAGTATCGATGAAGATAAGTGAAATGTAAATCAGAGAAGGAACATAAAAGAATGAGATATGAAAAAATTTAGGATAAAGCATTCATAGGTCAAATTTATTGTTGATTTATTCCTAATAGTTTAGCAACAAGATTGTGAAATACCTTAATCGGGTAGTCTGTAATTGGACTAAGAAGTTATATTCAGGAACTTATTGTAAATCCTTTAACAGGGTGAACACTGTATAAGTGAGATAAAATCCTTTAACCGAGTTACTCCTAACAGGGTATAAGACTTTAACAAGTCTCTAGGTAAATCCCGTAACTGGGTGTCATTTAATAGTGCTTTTGTAAGCTCTTAACTGGACATCTTATTATTGCAGTGATAAGTTGTGGGTTCCATCCCCACTGTAGTTTTTCCCTCTCACCAAGGGTTTTCTGCGATACCAAAATATTGTGTTAAGTTTCTGAATGTCTATATGTTTTCTGCAACACATCTGATATGATGATTGCTTGGAGTTAAGTACAGTTTTGGAGATATAATCTTGAAAATGACTAAGTATGGAAACATAAGTACAGAGTATAGCAACAATGCTTTGGAAAACAAAGATCGTATATGATAGTTGATGACTTTTGAGCTTAGAGTAAGACACTTTTGGATATGTATGACCTTAAATTAAGGTCTCTTGTGTTTTGGGGTTGATCGCAGAGAGTTAGAGTGTTTTGAAGACAGTGAAACCAAGCATGAATAATCGTGATGATTGAGGGAGTATAAGATAGAATCCAAATGTGCTAAGTTGGATTGTTATTGTGAATTACCTATACTTTGGTAGTGCAAGGTCGCTGAAATTGTATTTACTTCTTGTATAAGTATTTATTCTATTTTGTATTGTATTTGAGAGTCGACTAAATGATGTAATACACACACACACATATGAAGAACATTTTGTAAAGAAAAGATGTAAAAGAGATGTTAGAGATGATTGATGGAATATGCGAGATCAAAGGTTGACAAATATTATTGAGAGCTACAACTAGAACTATCTAAGCACTGGAGATGCTTGTTTTTATTCGTTATTGAGAACAATTTATAACAGAAGTATTGGTTGTAAGAGATGTAAGCTTAGTACACCCCTACTAGGGTTTTTTATAACTTTAACAGGGTTGATATTCCTTTAACAAGGAAATTTACTATGTAATATTCAACTCCTAATAGGGTTAGGTCTCCTAATAGGGACATTATACTTTAGTGCATGCTTGTGGGTACCATCCCCATCGGGGTTTTCCCTTGCCCAGTGTTTCATCGACAAAAATAATGGTGTTATGAGTTGTGTGTTATTTTCTTATGTTCTTTTCATTTCAACAATCTTACTGTTTATTTGGAATTGGTTTAAGTTTAATTTGAAGTGCTGTAATACTGATTCACCCCCCCCTCAGTATTAATCAATCCTAACAATTGGTATTAGAGATTTTGGCCCTTGGAGAGAAATTTTAACAGCTTAAGGGAGATTAAGATGGATTTTGAAAGGTTGGAAGAAAACTTTGAAGCAACACTTGAAGACCTTAACAAAGAAAAAATAGATAATAGTGACTTGAGATTCAAATTGGGAAGACCTAAGGGATTCATTAAGAAACTAAAAGATCAGCTTGAACTTTCCAGAAGTCAGAGACAAGATCTTATGGTTCAGACAAAAGAGGATTCAAACAATGATAATTCAGATCAGATAAAACAACTTGAACAAGATAATGATACTTAAAAGCTTAATCATGAAATGATTGGTAAAGAGATTCAAAAAGATAACAATGCTAAAAAAAACTAAAGAAGCTTTGAAGGATGCTTATATTTTAATGGGACAAATGAAGACTGAACTTGATCACTACAATAACAAGTATACAAAATTAGAGAGATATAATCAAATCATAAAAGGTGAACTTGTTGGGGCAAAGAAACATGTCGAGATACTTCACATGAGTAGTGACTTGATCGATGAATAAAGAGAAATAAAGAAACCTAAATGATACATGACTGGTGTTGGCTTCAATGAAGCTAAATGTTCCAAGAATCAAGAAGAAAAATCTGATGCAAAGACTGATGGAGAAAAACTTACTCTTGAAAAACCTAAAGAATAGATCAAACCTTTCAGAGGTAGATTTTTTGGATGCAACAAGGTTGGACACATGAAGAGAGATTGCAGAGGTAAATCCCCTTTCAAACCTTTTTCTGGTTATTGCTTTAACTGTCATGCATATGGGCACAATAAATCAGAATGTAGGAAACCTGATCAATCTAGATACAAACATGATAACATTAGGAAAGAGTCAGTGAATAAAACCACATGTTACAAATGTAATAACCTTGGGCACATTGAAAGGTATTGTAAGTTGTAGGTAAATAAAAAAATATCACCTTCTATATGCTATAAATGTAACAATCTAGGGCATATATAAAATTTTTGCAAGTACAATAGAGCAGACAATAGAAGAGTACCACCTCCTATGGATACTAAGAAGAATGGCAGTGATACTGGTAAGAGTCTTGCAGATACAAAAGTGAATTTAACAGTTGTTTCAAGAAACTAGAAGATAACAGTAGTAATAAGGTATGGAAGGTAAAGGAGTCAAGTGAAGAAAAGGTTAAGGGAGAATCAGTAGATGCTACTAAATCTTTGCCCAATGATAACAAAGTTTAATCAACCTAAATGGTCAAACATGGCCTTAGGGGGAGCATTGGATGAAGACACCAGATTATATCCAGCCCTTGTTTCTAAGGAGTAATCTCATGCAAGCTTGCTTATAGTGTATGCATACATTATGGAACCTATATCTATGATCGCAACTTCTGAAGATTGATATTCTATGATCACGAGATTTGTGATTGAATGGACATTATGCGAAGTTGATTTTATTGGGTAAAGTGCATTTTATCACTTAGTGATGAATAAAAGACATCAAAGTTACTTATTTTTTCATCATTTGAAGAGAAATGAACAATGTGAGAAGATTTTAGAGTGTATCAGACTACCAAGCAGCCACATTGCGTGATTGATCGAAGGGGAAGTTTGAAATTAAGTGTGTTTAAGGTATTTAGACTATCTACTCAAGAAAAAGTTATGGATGCACCATTGATTTATGATGTTATGGATATACCTAGATATAAATTCAAGAAATATCCCTTTAAGTCTTGTGAGGATGACCCTGAAGGAGATTTTTCCCAAACACCATACGACGTCTTGCACGTAGAAGATATTAGGGCATACATACATTGCAAATATGAGACATTGGGAGACATAGAGATTTTCAGAGAAATGAAAGACATGATTAGACCAGATGGTTAAATGAAGGATGAGTTCAAACACCTAGATAAACTAAGCATTATGAGAATGACAGATATGTATGAACTTAATTAAGAAGAATGGTTTAAAATAATACTTAGTAGAGTTCATGACCAATTCATTTGGATAGGGGAGCAACCTGTAAAGATTTGTAGTTAGTTGATTCATGACATAACTGGGCTAGATAACATTGGAGTTATCCCTATAGTAGAAAATAATACAAAGAGACAAGTCAAAATCCTAACACACTCTAAATGGGATAGGCAAGCAATGACAGTGAATGACATTTTTCTAGCAGGATGTAAGACTAGTTTCAATGATACTTGGATATAAGATTTACTATAGTAGTAGACCTAATTCAGTCTTAGCAAGAGTTATTATGATGGCTTATAGGATGGTAAAGGAAAACAAAAAATTCAATCTATGTGAGGTTCTAGCACAATAGTTTTTGGAGAATGTGAAGATAATGAAGAAGGATAAATCTAATACTTTTAGATTTAGCTCACTTCTAGTTCACATGTATATCCATATTGAGCATAAGTTCCCTAGAATGGATCCTTGAGCATGGATGGAGAGCATACCCACTGGTATTCAAATATCACAGAGTCATAGAAGACAAAAAAACACATGGGTGGATGGAGAACTATTTGGGATGATCAAAATTCTACAGAGGAAAATGAAGGAAAGAGTTACAATTCCTAAAGAGTTGGTTGAGAGATACAAGGATATAATCTATTTCATGGTTGAAACTGACTATGTGTTTTTTGAGACAGTTGAACCAAGGAAGAAATGGTGTTACCCTATGGGCTATGAAATTAGTTCATAAGTTCTAGTTATGAAAGTAGAACATGTTTTGACATCTAAAGTTGATACATTTGAGGAGAGATGGGGCACATATGAAGATAAATCAACTAAAGTTAGAGAAGAAAAATATAGAGTTATAAGGAAGATAAAGATAGAGAAAATGGTTAATGAATTGGAAACTAAGGCCAGAATAACCAAAGAAGAAATGAAATATGCAAGGAAGAAGATAACAAAGAGATCTTCTGGGTTGGCAAGCACTGCTATTGCAGCCCTTCCACCTCTAGAAGTTGTGCAGGTAGTTAGTCCACTTTCTACTATGACAGATGTAACCGCACCCTCACCACCCTAGAAGACATCACAGAAAGAGACAACAAATCTTGTACCTTAGAGAAACACAAGGTCCACTAAACTGGACTTGCCTCCTAAGAAACAGAGGATAGAAGGAGAAGAGAAGAAAGTTGAAAAAGAGACCACCAATGTAAGACAACTATGAAAGGAAGATATGAAAATGCTAGAGAAAAGGGTTATTGATCAAGGGAATCTTGTTTCAATGGATAAATACTATGATAGGTATGAGACACCTGACAAAATTCTGATTGAGGACATAGTGATTAATCATTTACTTGTTTTCAAGAAGAACCTATTAGAGATAGAGAACATTACACACCTGAGGAATTGTATGGTAAAATAGAGATTAGAAAACAAATTGCACATATAGAAGATGAGGCAATTAGGATTCAAGCTATTAAGGATATGTTTCCAGTAGTTTTTGTACAGGAGAGAGAGAGAGAAAATACTTGAGGAACTCAAACCTTTGTTGAGAACTAAATCAAGATTAGTGAAACTTATGGGAAAAAAATATGATGAAGTCATAACGGATACTCAAAAGGCAATAGATCAGATACTTATAAGAAATATTCATGAGAAAAATTCACCTCCTAAACCTACTATGCCTACACCTATAGGAATTAGAGAGAGCTCTAAGTCATTTGAGGCAAATGTTGAGAAAAGCAAAGTGTGCATTGACAAGAAACCATATTTGTTTGTTGTTGGTGTGCCTGTGATCCTTGACACTTCTCTTGATGAAAATACCCATTTGAAGGAAACATTGATATTACAGTGACAAATGAAGAAGGACAATAAGAGGAAGAGATGAAAGAAGAATCAGAATAGAGAGAAGGGATAGATACAACAAAACGAGAAGATGCAAGAGTTGAAGTAAAGCATGAAATTGACACATCCACTGTTATATTGTTGGAAAGAAAGGATAAGTCTGTAAGCATAGATATTGACAATATGGATGAGAATGAACTAATGAGACTATCCTTCATCGCATTCACAAATCCAAAAGAAAGATCTGAGTAGAAAGGAGACAAAAAGGCTAAGGTAATTACTAGAGAAGTTGACACTGTGAATAAACTACTTCCAGTACGTATTGTTTTTCAAGGAAAAGATGATGCAAATAATCTGAATATGACACTACATGATTTTGATAGTTAATATGAATCCTTAGTGAAGATCACTGAAGAGAAGGTAGAGAAAAGATATTTAGAGAAGAAGTTGAAGGAAGTATGCTAGTTTATTTCATGGTACTTGGGCATTCTGAGATCAACTACATCAAATGCCAAAAGTTGTGTCACACATGGAAGAATGTTATACAACTATTGTATGAACCCTATCAGACACATTCAGAATATTGAAGACATTATGGCAAAGGACATTGCTACTTTGGATAACATGATAGACACTTTTGAGACCTCCTCACAATCTATATTGGAGATGGACAGAGAGGTATCAAAGATTTTTGATAAGTTGAATGTATTGGATATAGAAAAAGGGAGAGTAATGACAAGATTTGGTTTGTTGAAGAGTCTAATCACTCCCAAGCTATCAATTCTTGAAGTTCATCTATCTGATATGGAGAAGACTGTAGATTCATTGACAAATTCTATGCCCATGGAGTTAAAAGTTGTAGAGACTTCATCCTATGCATTAAATGGACTAATACAAGTTAGTAGTTGTTGATAGAGTCATGGAATAAAGAAGTAAATATCTTCAAAGATTCCTTTCAAGATGTTCTAAAACTGGTGAGAAAGCACTGAATTCTACATTTTTTTTGTAAATTTTGGGTACACCTTTGCCATTATTGTCAAAGGGGGAGAAGAGAAGAAAAATGAGAAAAGAAGAAAATAAGAGGAAAGGTGAAGAGAACAGTTAGTGTTTGTTGGGACACTTAGTCATTTTTCACAAAGTGTTGCCATCAATGCAAAAGGGAGAGGTTGTTGGCAAGTGATGTTTTTGGTGTGATATGGGACAATTGAGGGTTTTCATTTATGAAAATGCATCTGATATGATGATTGCTTGGAGTTAAGTATAGCTTTGGAGATACACTCTTGAAAATGACTAAGTATAGAAATAGAAGTACAGAGTATAGAAATACTATTTTGGATAGTGAAGATTGTATATGATAGTTGATGACTTTTGATCTTAGAGGAAGACACCTTGGGATATGTATCACCTTCAGTTAAGGTCACTTGTGTTTTGATGTTGATCATTGAGAGTTAGAGTATTTTGAAGACATGCGAAGACAATGGAATAGTGAAATAGAGTAGATGAACAATCGTGATGGTTGAGGGAGTATAAGATATAATACAAACATGCTAAGTTGGATTTTTATTGTGAATTACCTATACTTTGGTAGTACAAGGTTGCCGAAATTGTATTTACTTCTTGTATAAGTATTTATTTTATTTTATATTGTATTTGAGAGCCAACTAAATGATGTAAAACACACACACACATACGAAGAACATTTTGTAAAGAGAAGATGTAAAATAGATGTTAGAGATGATTGATGGCAGATGCGAGATCAGAGGTTGACATATATTATTGAGAGGTACAACTGGAACTATCTAATCACTGGAGATGCTTTATTTTGTTCATTACTGAGAGCACTTTGTAATAGAAGTATTGGTTGTAAGAGCAGTAAGCTCAGTACACCCCTAATAGGGTTTTGTATACCTTTAATAGGGTTAATATTCCTTTGACAAGAAAATGTAATATGGTTAATATTCCTTTAACAAGAAAATGTACTATGTAAAACTCAACTCCTAACATGGCTAGGTCTCCTAATAGGGACATTATACTTTAGTGCATGCTTGTGGGTACCATCCCCACCGAGGTTTTCCCTTGGCCAAGGTTTCCTCGACAACAAATAATGGTGTTATGAGTTGTGTGTTATTTGCTTATGTTCTTTTCATTTCAAAAATCTTATGGTTTATTTGGAATTGGTTTAAGTTTAATTTAAAGTGTTGTAATATTGATTCATCCCCTCTCAGTATTAATCAATCCTAATAAGGTCAATTTTCTTGTTGATTTATTCCTAATGGTTTAGCAACAAGATTGTGAAATCCCTTAATCAGGTAGTCTCTAACCAGATTGAGAAGTTATATTCAAGAAATTATTGTAAATCCTTTAACATGGTGAACACTGCATAAGTGAGATAAAATCCTTTAATTGAGTTACTCCTCACCGGGTATAAGTCTTTAACAAGTCTCTAGGTAAATCCCATAACTGGGTGTCATTTAATAGTGCTTTTGTAAGATCTTAATTGGGCACATTATTATTGCATTGATAAGTTGTGGGTTCCATCCCCACCATAGTTTTTCCCTCTCACTAAGGGTTTTATACAATACCTAAATATTTTGTTAAGTTTCTGAATGTTTATATGTTTATGTTTGTTAATTTTCAAAGCTATTGGTTATCAGTTATCAATTAATATTATACTAGTTATCGGTTAAAGAAAAAACAAATATCGATATCGGTAAACATAAGAGTTGAAGTTTAAGATTGATAGGGATAAAGTGTGAATTGTTTAAGGTACTAATTCACCCCCCCTTAGTCCCTTACCTCAATATTTCCAATAGAAAATGGAAGAAGAAGAAGAAGAAGAAGAAGTTCCATAATTTGAGATTCTGAAGAAAGATTTCAATAGGTTGAAACCCAAGGACCAGTTATTGTTTTCAAAGAAACTCACAGAAAAGGTTGAGAAGAATAGGATGAAGAAAAAGAAGTACAAAACAAAATAATAAAGATAACTATTGCTATACTTTCTGATCTAGTACCTGATGTTGATATTGATGAAGAAGCATCCATGATTGATCAACTCAAGATCTTAGTTAATGCAATTACCAGTCTAGATTATGACATGGAAGAGGAAATGATAAAGAGAATAGAGAAGAGATTGGAGATTGAGATGATGAAGGAACTACTATAGAAGATTGAACTTGAGAAATTTTCATTGTTTGAACTAGTAAAAGAACTCAAGTAATCACTAGTTTAAGTTGTAAAAATCTTCAGTAAGATATCTATTTTGACCAAGTTCATTGTAGAGATTTTGAAAAAGAAGGAAGAGATAGAAACATAATTGAATGCACTTGTCAATCAATTGGACCCATCAAATAGTTTAATGATGGAACATACTGTAAAGTTTAAAGCATTGAAACACAAGGAGACGAAATTTAAGGTAGAGGAGGACATAATCAGAATGACATTGTTAGAATTACAAGGATTCTTGACTCCACACATGGATATTATACAAGCATATCTTAAGAAAGTAGAAGTGTTGATAGGTACTCCAAACATGAGTACAATTGACAGTATGGAGGGTTTGGATTCAAGCTTAAATAGACATCAAATTTCCCTGACAATACTGAAAGAGTCATGGGAACATTCGCTTGGTACTACAAAGGTACATTTCAAGATTATATTTGACAAATTGTAAAGATTAAACACCTTTGCATTTGATCATAGTCTTGGAATTATTGTAAAAAAAGGGGAATATATAAGTAAATCAAAAGGGGGAGTATATATTATACAAAGTATATAAGTAGACATCATGATCAAGTTTAAGTTTTTTCCATCAATGCCAAAGGGGGAGAACGATGATATCAGAATGATGAGAATTGACATTGATAATTATCACATAAAGGTATGGTTTTCATTGTTGGCAATCTAGTACATAGGTAACAAGTTTTGTGCGAGTACATGAAGTTATACCAATCGGTAAAAAATTTAAACAATCAATAAATACAAGTTAAGTAGAATAGGTGAATAGAGAGACAGGTGAACAAGAGAACAAGTGAAGGTCAAATTGGTTGAAGAAGTCAAGTATACAATTGGTACACTGGAAGGTTCAAAGACTACAGGTGAACTAAGATTTTTGACCTCGCTACTTAGGTCACACAAGTAAAGGACATTAGTGAAGATACCACCAACCAGCCAATTTAGTGAATAGGTAAAAGTTAAAGGTTAAGAAACAATTTTGAATGATTATCTAAAGCAATTATGATGGTGCAAGATTTAGTGAATCTGGAAAAATTGAAAAATGTAGTACATTGTTTCAAGAGTTGAATAAGTCAATTTATTGGTAGTAGTGTACAAATTTGATTATGAACTCAAGGAACATTTTGGACCAATAATATTGAAGAACTATTTCACATTGGAGAAGACAACTTGAAGTTTTTTATGGACAATGCAGTGAGATTGTAATTTTTCCATGAGTTGGTTGTAACCAACAAAGCAATTTTGGAGAGAAACAAAAACCCTAATTAGGTTTTTTATCAAAGGTAAAAAGCTATAAGAGGATAGATTTTATTAATATATGATGTTGTTAAAAAGAAGAATTTGTTGTGATATGTTATGAAGAAAGAGTTGAAATGTTAGATCTTGGACAATGATTGTAGAGCATATTACATAGAAGATTCAGAAAAGAGTTCAAAGATAGAACAAAGCATCAAAGGATCTGATTAGCATTCTGAAGTCCATTTCAGAGGTCAATTCATTTGTTTTATTCCAAATAGTTTCAACAATCTAAAATCCCTTAACATGGTAGTCTCTAATAAGATTTTTTCTTGTAAATCCCTTAACAAGGTAAACACTATAATAGTGGTATTAAATCCTTTAACAAGGTAGTCTGTAATAGGACTTTAGATAATTCTAACAAAGTATCAGTTACTCCTAATAGGGTGAGTCACCTAGAAAGTGACATATTGTAAGCTCCTAATAGACCACTCTTTTTTATTGCAGTGAGAAGATTGTGGGTGTCATCCCTACCATACTTTTTTTCTCTGACCAAGGGTTTCCATGATAAAAATCTAAGTGTTATGAGTGTGCATGTGTTTTTATTTTATTCACTGTACTTTTACTATACACTTACATATTTATGCTACATAGTTTGGAAGTTTATTTTGTTGTTATTCAAAGGCATTGGTAGAAGTCTAAAAGTTTTATTAGTATTGGTTCACCCCCCTCTTAGTACCTATTATTTCCAACATAACAATCTCCCGATTTGGAATTGATGGAAAAACAACAAAAAATTTAAAAACATGAGAACTCCAAGAAACACAAAAACTCCCCCTGAGTGGATACTGCAATAATTTTTTTGATTTCTTCTTTCTCTCCCCCTTTTTTCTACAATAGAAAAGGGCAAAAAAAAACTAAAACTCAAAATAATTTACACAAATACAATGCTGCATAGTAAAAGCCTTTTTGTATCTTTCTTTGATATATCAGAAACTTCTTCTTCCACTCAACAATAACAACACCTAACCAAGCACATAGAATATCATGTTCCCCCAACATCTCAAAAGATGAAATCTAATTCAGAAGATTGAAACCATCATTCATAACTCTTTGCATCAACAAGGATACTCGAAAGATGCTCCAAACAAACCTTGACCAAATCCTTCACCAACCAAAAGGTCTTCACTAGGTCTTCTCTTTGTTTTTGAAATTGTAAAAACTCAACATGAAGCTAACCAACCTTTAATTCTCTATTTTCCTTCCTTTTAATTTAAATAGTCATATGTTTTTTTCAATGTTGTCTTAATAAATTTAATTCCTCAATTGAAATTGTCAACAACAGTAGGCCACTGAAGAGAATACCTATACATATATGAAATGTCCTTTAAAAAATATTTTGTCTCTTAAATCTATCTATATAAATTCTATTTTGCATTTGTACACTTCTTCTCAACTAAATCCCTAAATTTTTTGCAAGCATCTCCACTATGCAATAATTTATTCTCAACAATACTGACCAAATCCTCTAGTAGCATACTAGACACACTAGAATAAATGATCTTCTTAGAGATCAGATTATCAGTAAATAATTCTTCTATCTCTATCTTGTTCACTGGAGAGTAACCAGACCATTATTCACCAACTCTTTCAAACTCACTATCTTCTAACCAGGACTGAACGACATCAAAATCCACAGAGTTAGATCTTGACAGAGAAAATGCATTCTTTTCTTCATAACTCTCTAAAATGATGTATAGTCAGAAAATGGAAGCACTTCCATTATAGAATGGTTTATCCTTCCAAGTAAGTGGTTTGGGGTCATTTCAAGTGCCTTGAATGGGTCTCTGACTTGGATTTGGCTTTTTCCCCTGTTCTGCCCCATTTCTCACTTTTTCCAGCCTATTTTTGACACCCAAAACTACAAATTAAGATTATTGACCTCAGGGTCAAAGTTGACCTTTCAAGGTCAAGGTCAACCTTGACCTTAACCTAGGTCAAGGTAAATATTGACCTTGAACTAGGTCATAATCGACCTTTTTATTACCTAAGGTCCAGATTTCAGATTTCCAGGGTTTTTGGATGTTGGGCTTTGGAAAGAATTAATTCCCGCTTCCGGGTGGGCTATTCCGGTCTTCAGAGCAAAAAATATTAAATTGTATTTAATATAGGTCATCTTATAAGGGTATAGGTCTAATTGGAATTTAATTATCCTTTGTAGGCATCTCTAGAAGATTGTGCCCTAGAATCATATATAAGGAAGCTTTCTACTCTCATTTTCTCTAAGAACCATGATCATCAACTATCAAAGACTTAAGAAGTGAAATCCAAAGGTGAAGAAGCAAGATTTGAAGCAAGCCAAGTATCCATTGAATAATTCATCCATTCTCAAGCATTCAAGCACTTCTTAAGCATTCAATTCATCAAGAAGATCCATTGGTGGCCATTGAAGGATTCAAGCTCCATGGAGCCCTCTTGTTGAAGATTTCCCCATCCACATTCCTCCAAGACTCTTCCTATTCAAAGATAATTTTTAGATTGGTGTTGAAGATATACAAGAAATTGATTTGAGACATCCTACATCCTACATTCTACATCCATTTGGTGTATGCATACTTGTGGATCCACATATTTGAATCCGCCACAAGGGCTTCTACAAGCAAGGTGAATTTGTTCATTTTATTTGTTTTACTTATGAAATTTAAGTTATAATTCAAGGTTAATTAAAAAACTAGGGTTTGACCAAGGAAAAACCCTCCCCCCCAACAAAAAAATCTATTTTTCTTGTAGGTACAGGTTCAGAACGACATATCATAGTGCAGATTCAGATACCCTTTTCGACAAACTATCAGGATCCGGAAATAGATTTTCTGTCAGATACTTTTTAGGTTGGTTCTATCCTAGGTTGGAATCATAAATTCTAGGTCAATGGTGACATTGACTTGTGGATCAAAATCATAATTGTGTCAAATCAGAAAAATATTTATGGGTTTTGTTCATCTCTACATTTCTGTTCCAGATCCGGTCTTAGATTTTCTAGAAACTCAGTGCAGACCCCCGAAAACAACATTCTTCATATCTGTAACATTTCAAGGTTAGTAATTTTCTCCTATTCATTTCAATTGAAGTTCTTAATCTTTCTAAACCTATCACACATTCTTTTCTATAAAATAGAATTTAAGATCTTCCTCTTTACTCTTATTTCCAAATGATTGATTCATTTATGCATTGATCCTTTCTTTGGGGTTAATCAATTTGGATCCTTCCTTTAAGTATCTAAGGATAAAAGGGGAACATCTTATTTACCCCCACATTTTAAATGTACCATTTCTTATGTTACATTTTGGTGAACCCACGATAGACAACTCTTTCTTTTTGGTGTTAGATTTACATCTTTTATATTAGATCTTGCATGCTTATTAGATTAGCTTTATTTTATGTTCTTGCATATACATTTCAAAAAATTTAAAATCAAAATCTTGTGTTTCCTAAATTAGTTCATTTTCATTGCATTTGTGTATGAGATTTACTACTTCTAGTCCTACTTATAGTATCCCATTTAGAAGAAGTTGGAGACTTATAGGTTCCTTTGATCTTGAGTCTTTCTCTCCTTTCCTTAGGATCGCAGATGAAAATTTGACCACTCATGATTCTAATCCTTCTATGGAGAATAAATCTTCTCACTCATCCCATGATGAGGATGATGATTTAAGCGTTCCTCCTGAACAAGTGCAAAAACTTTCAACAGAACTTGATAAAATGGGAAATCGGCTTATTCAATAAAACCATAATCAAGATTCCATCCAAGCTATAGATAATCTTAAGAAAGTCCTTCGTAATAGTGATCAAGGTATTAATCTCTTGTGTGGCATCAATAATATTGTGCATTTTAATGTTAAACCATTGGCTCAAGAGGCTCAATATCTAGGATTCACTCCTCCTATCACTAGTGAGGGACCTTCTTCTATTCCTTTACCTAGCATTCCTACTTACACTCCTCCTTTGATGACTACATCTCTTCCAATTTCATCTATTCCTATGAGTGTTCCACCGGTATCTCTACCTACCTCACAACCTTCATATCATAGTGTGCCTTTTAATTATTCCAATCCCCTTCCAATTGTGGTTCCAAGTGTTCCACTTGTTGTGTCTTCCATTCCTGCCACTTCCTACACTTTTCCTAGTATTCCTAATATTTCTATGCCACCTATTTATTCTAATGATTCCACCATCATCAATTTGGCTAAAACTGTGTCATCTTTGCAACAACAACTTGCATCCTTAACCCAATCCAAGTTTAGCATTCCAACATGTGACATGGGTAGTCTTTTACCGTTAGACATTATTCATGCTACTGTCCCTCAGCAAGATGATATGCCTCATCTTGAGAATTACAATGGTAAAGGCGATCCTGTTACTCATGTTAAAACATTTCAAATCCTTTGTAGTGATTATGCTCATGACCATAGGATTTTTGCTAAGTTGTTTGCTAGGACTTTTCATGATAAGGCCTTGCAATGGTATTTTTCTTTACCTCCTTATTCTATTATTTCTTTTCCTAAACTTGCTAATACCTTTATCCAACAATTTCAAAATAACATTGGTCCGCAAGTGTCCTTAACTGATTTAATGCATTGTAAACAAAACATTAAAGAAAATTTGACTGATTTTATTGGTAGATTTAAGCATTTGTATGCTCATATTTCTTATCCTATTCCTGATATTGATATACAACATATGTTTATTTCAAATTTACAAAAGGATATTAGAGATAAGATTATGCTTACTGAATTTACATCTTTTCAACAAATTTGTGAAGCACTTCATCATTATCAATTACAAGTGAGTCAATTTGAGAGAAACACTCCAATGTCTCTTGTTCCAGTTGATAAGAGTGACACTGCTCCTAATCCTAATAAGTTTTAGAAATCTAACAACTATGTCAAGATTAATAAATAAACGAATGCAGTTGTTGATCAAGTTGTTGTTGCATCCAACAATGTCACTTCTGCATCCACTTCTTTCCGTATGAATCATACATTTACTCCTCTCTTTTAATCTTTACATTCTATTATGAGTAGGTTGTTAAGTGCTAATATGATTACCTTGCATCCTATTCGACCTCTTCTCCCTACCATGATAGCATCAAAATCCTTTGATTCTAAAGCTTTTTGCCAATATAATCACCAGAATGGCCATGATACTAAAATTTTTTATTTTCTAAAGCATAAAGTTCAAGACTTAATTGATTCTAATGCTTCATCTATTGATAATTTTAATGGTAATGGGAAAAAATATCTCTCCTCCTAATCAAGACCTTCAAATATATACAAATCCTTTACCTAGACATGATACTAATACCATCACTCAACCATCTTCTATGGATATTATTTATGATTCAAAGATGGATGATCTTAATCACCTTGTTAATCATGTGGAGTGCGCTATTTAACCTCTGCCAACTGTTCAAGATCCTTTTCCTTCACTTCAACTTCAAGTTCCACCTAAACCTCAGAAAAAAACTAAGGATAAACAACCTAGGGAACTCTCAATTACCTTTGATGATGTTGAGACTATTAAGGCTCCCGATGGTCCCCTTTATATTTATACCAGGATTTCTAAGATACCTGTGCATGGTTGTCTTATTGATCCCACATCTTTAATAAATGTCATTACTAAGGAAAAACTTTTTATGAAAAACCTACAACATGATTTTTACGATCCATCTGATGCATGGATCCAAACTTGCAATGGTTTTCTCTATCCTGCACTTGGTTCTATTAACTTGCCTGTTGAACTTTGTCGTAAAGTTGTAGATACTACCTTCATTTTTGTTCGCACTTTTGATCAATTTAAAGTCAAATTTGGTTTTCCTTGGATAACTGCTATGCATGCTATTACTTCTCCTATTCATAAATTTCTTAACTTCATTCATAATGGAGAAGTGAAAATGATTAATCATAGTTTGTATCAACTTTCTAGGCCTAGAGATTGTGCTACTCTTGATTTATTTTGGTCTTCATTACCTAATTCATGTCCTCCTCACCCTGAAAACCTTTTTCATTCATATCAAGCCTATAAACATCACAAGATTGTGGAGTTAAGCATGCCTTAGATAGATATTAACCGTGTTCTTTTGCCTACTCCTTACATACCTCCTTTATCCATTACTGCTAGCTCTATTACTCAACCTCCCAGTGTTTCTTCTCAGCCTACTACGAATCCTGCCAATCCTCCTGTAGAACCTGTGAAGGAACCAATTGTTATTCCTCCTAGTTCTCAACATGTGTCAAACAAAGCAAAACGTAAAAATCTGCTAATGAATGTTGTAAGAAGCATAGAGCTAATTCTAGGGCTCGTGCTTCTGTTATTCAAAATTCTTTACCTTCTTTTGACTAACCTATGACTGATGTGTTGGAGGAAGTTAATGTTCATAATGAGGTTAAGAGGAATGAGTATGATGATCCTATTCGCATCTTAGATCCTATTTTAATTAATCTTGATGAGGAATATACTCTTGATGATCCTATTGATCTTAGTGATGAATATGAGACCATTGATCTTGATACTAATTTACCTCATATGCTTTCAACTCAATTGATAATTACACCTAGTATTGAGCAACGTGATTCTTGAGAGGATCCTTGTTTGGAACTGGCTATTATTCCTACTGTATTGGACATAGTCTCTCTTGCGAGTTTCCCACCTTCCCTAAATGATAAAAATTGAGAAGGGGAAAGTAGGTGATGTGCCTGATTGGCTTATCCTTCATGGTAGCCCTTTTTGTGTTTGCCTACTATATTGTGTTTCTCTCGTAATGTGTTTGCTAAATGTTTGTTAGACTCTTTCATATGACCCTTGTTAATTTTTTGGTGCAAGGTGATAAAGGAATCAAACATGTTGTATAATTCCTCTATATGTATCTTTAATCTTCTATATGTTTTTTTCATGTTATGTTATACTTGTGCTATTGTTTGTAAATTTTTTCCTTGTGTAGTCCGCTTGGATCTGTGACATGGTAGCACTGATTCTTTTTGGTCTCCATGTTTTGGTCCGAAAAGACTCTTCTTTGTAACTCTCACATTTTCTTTCCTCCATTATGATTTTAGTTCTACTTTCTTTGGGGAATGATGCCATTTCATTTACAATAATATCATATCTATACATAGATATTATCCTATGATCATACTGACCCCATAGTAGGTAGATCCCTTATGTGGCCTTTGTATGTTTATGTGGTATTTCCCTTGATTTGTATTTTTTTGGGGGCATCTTGTAGTGGAAACATAATCAGTAGAGTTGTTTATGTTTTCGTCAAAGCCATTGCTCCTGTTAAAGTGTTAGCAATGAATTTAATGTGGGGGCATACGCTCTACTCAATTTTTTCACACACACATGTTCAAAATATTTTCAAAACGTAAAAATTTTTCCCTTTATGGATTAAAGACTAATCCTTAAAGCATGAATTTTTTACTTTATAGGATCTCTTGATCCCTCCAATTTAAATTCATACGAATCTCTTGATCCCTCCAGTTTCAATTTACAATGTTTTGATCCCTTAAGGTTGGAAGGTGTCCTTAAGATTAGGTCTACCTAATGGGTTGACTAGTTGTTAGCACTTGCAGAAAATCTTATGTCTCCATGCTTATCCCTGCCATCTTTGTAGTTTTCTTTGGTCTCTGCCATTAAACCCTAAGTCCTCAATGTGATTTCATGTAAATTTGAAGGAAAACCCTAGTTTTCTCATCCTTGTTCTATTTTGCAGTTACTTTTTGAAGTCACTTAGGTCCCTTAAGGCATGTGCACAATTTCCCATTTTATGTTGGTCGTGAGGTCTCCTTATGATTTTCAAATATTCTTTCCCTTCTCGCAACTTAGCATTTCCCTTTTGTTGGGTAATCTCTTAATGATATGGCATATTCCCTTGTGATCATGAAACCTAGCAACTACCATCCGATGAAGTGATGATCTAGTGGCGGTCGCTAGATCTCTAGATATACCCCTAAGTTAATGAATTTGTATAGTGACTTTGAGACTTTTCTGTCATGTTATCTCCAAATTTGACCAAGGTTAGGTGCTGGGTTTGAATGTTAAGTGTAGTCGCTTGATCTCATGATTTGACCAGTGGTTAACGAGTCATCTCCCAACCTTGAGATTACTCAGTCACCAGGTCTCTAGATGCACCTTGGTTAGATAAGGGTTAAGTCAAAGGACAAGTTAGAGATAATGATTGTGCAGGTTATAGAGGATCGTATGGTTGTTGTAATGACTTAAAGAAAAATTAATCGACATCTAACACATAAGGCATTATGAGGTGATGACACGTGGAAAGTGTGCTTAGCCAGATAGATGGATAGTGTCAGAGGATGACAAGGTGGTTGTGAACAAATTTCAGTATGACATCTGGCAGTAGTGGGCCCATGTTTTGTTTCCTTAGTCACTTGGTCTCTTGATCAAGATGGAATATTCCAAAGTGTTCAATGACTTAGAGTTTTTCTTTGTCGCCAGGTCTCCAAATGATATCAAATATTCTCTTTTGATCAAGAGATTTCCTGCTGATAGTTCGATTAAGATTAGATCTAACGCTTGTCTCGTAGTCTTTGAATGTGATCATGGTTAATGAAAGGTCAGGTGACTCAGAGACAAAGTAGATAATGTAACTAGAGTTGAAGGCAAGTTAGTGTGATCAGTTCCTGGGTTAGATCAGTGCATCAATGACTATGTTTTAAAATGAAGATCAAGTTTGAATCTGGGTCGTTATCAGGCATTCCATGCCATTTTTGACCATTTTATTTTAAATTTGAATATTTTATGTCTTAGACTTCATGGTGATGGTGTGTTTTTCAACTTGCAGGACATGGTAGATGGCTCCATCATTTCTTTTCAACTCAGAGTAATGGCGATTTGAGTGGCTTTATGGTTGCTTCTGATTTTTTAGGATCTCCCTCTCATGGAATTGATGACAGAAATGAACAATTTATTACAGGGTATAGTGAGGGTTATGATTAGATTTGTTTCAATATCGACAAAAGGACTGATTCAACCATTTCCCAGATTTCTTCAGCATGTGGATTTGACAGAAGATAAATTATTTGAGTAATCTTTTGAAGAAAGATTGATTGAAAGAGAGGACTGCATTAATTTTTTGATAGGTGGTTGTTGAAACCCTTTGCTAGGGTTTCCATCTTCCTATTTATGCTAGTTTTCTTTCTGTTGTAAGGGTTCAAAAGTTTTGGTTTTTCAAGCTTTGTTCCCAGGGTATAGCAGACTGTATTATTTGTATGAGATAGAATAGAAACTCCCTGTATCTTTTACATGTTATTGAAGTGGTTTTGCTTCAAGTCAGATTAGGGCATGTATGTGACTCATCATACTTAATATGATTGTTACAGTTATAGGTCTCTCCTTGGTGTCAATCTTGTGAGTTTTGAGTTTTCTGATTCATTGGATAGGGTTACTTATGCATATGTTTTACTTCTCAGTTCTTGATCTAGAATCAAGTGAAATATACTGTGAATAGGGCATAGACTCATTTGATTTATCTACAGAAGGATCTTATAAGTAGTGGTTGGTCTGGAGAGATTGTATTCATGTCTTTGAATCTTTGAAAATAGTTAATTCATGTTCCTACATTTGTATTTGAAATATGCCCAATGGATAAGGCACTGATCAAGGATTAGTAAACTCTATTGGATTACATGTTTGATTTGGTTCCTAGCTATATTATGCATTTTAATATATCAACACAATTTTGAAGCTTTAAATGTTTTGTGGTTGATAGTTGTGAAGTCATACTTGGTAATAGAGAGTCAATGAATGCCTGGTTAGTATTTAGTACTTTCTTACCATGATCTGTTGTTACAATCCAGAGTGAAGAATAGTTGAAAAGAGTTTTATAGTTGTCTGGATTAGGTGCACCTACCTTGGTCTTGTAGAGCCAGAAGTAGAAGAGGGTAGTCTTGACCCTATAGTTGCTCCAATTAACTTATAGAGCTTTCATACTTGGAACTAACCACTCCTAACATTTGTCTTAAGGTATATTGGTTTCTTTTCACAGCGTAATAGTTTCAAACACCAACAAGATGGTGACTCTACTGGGGATAGAGTATAAAATAGTGTCCTAAGTAGCCAGTAGGTTAACCATTGGAAGTATAGAGTACCTTGTGTTCTATGATTGTTGTTCTTGTCAATAAGTGTTGTATTTTCCCAAGAGAAATTGGGTGGCGACTCTGAGTTTTCTCTGCAGCAGTGCTGGTTAACATTTTTTCAATCTATACACACTTACCTGTCATGAGTCATAGGAACACAAGAGGTTGGGTGAAGAGACATCCTAAATAAAGAATGGAGGAAGAAGTTCCAACTACCTCTAAGGCTAGTCACCCAAGAAAAGGAAAGAAAAATAGAACTGTCTCTCAGAATGAGAGACAAGTGGAAAACACAAGATTTGAGGAACTGATCCAGAGAAATCAGGAGGGCAATGCATCAGAATATGAAGAGGTTTCCAATTTGGGATTGGGTGCTTATGAATATTATCACTCACCTAGTGAGAAAGAACTTGCAGAATCTGATACCACTCTTCCTGATTCTGATAGTGTAGCAGAAGAAATTGTAGAAATGGATAGAAGAATTTAGGAGCAGATTGCCATCAAACAGAGAAGAGAGAAGGAAAAAGAAGCCAAGATTAGACATGACCAAGTTTTTCTTAACCAAAGGAAGTGGAAATTACAAAGATTAGAATAAATAAATTAGGCTGAGGAACCTGAACAAGTTGAAGAGGAACCTGTCATTTAGCCCATTCTTACTACCCAAAGACCAAGAGATAAGGGTAAGAAAAAGGCGACAAGTGTTCAAATAAGTGAGCCTGTGAATCCCAAGGGACCATTATATTAGATGTCTAAGTTAGATGCTGATCTAGAAAGGATTATATTGGAAAAGGAGATCATAGCTAAAGAGCTTGAGAAGGCTGAGTTGGAGGCTACTGCTCTAGAGATGAAGAAGAGGATGGACTTTCTCAGACATACTTCTAGGCCTGCTGGTGCTGAAACTACAACATCACATGCTAGGGCATCTGATTCTCAAGAAGAAAACCCTTTTACAAGAATACCAAATTATGTAGAAAGGTACAAACAATTCTGTTTCACTAATGTTCTTGGTTATCCAAATGTAGTTCCAAATGAGATTAAAGATAAACTTCCTAAGTTTGCTGGAAATAATGTTATTACTTGTGAGGAACATTTGAAAAAAATTATTGATATGATGGATGATTATGAGATTATGCATGAGGATATAATAATGAAGCTATTTGTACAATCCTTAGTTGAAGATGCTAGGGATTGATTTAGGGGTTTACCTTTTGGTTCTATAGGATCTATGGATGAATTAGAAAATTGTTTTAAAGAACAATATGGTGATAAGAAAAATGAAGGTTTCATGTTAAATGAGTTCAATAACATTAAGAAACATCAAAATGAGGATGTTGCAGAATTTAACACTAGATTTCAGAAAGCCATGCATAAACTATTCCAAGTTTTAAGGCTTGATGATCAAGTTTGTCTTGCCACTTACTTGAATGATTTTGATTCAAAAATAGGATACCTCCTTAGAGATAAGAATTATAGAACTCTCAAAGATGCATATAAGATAGCAATGAATATTGAAACGAATAAGAGAGTATCTAGGAAGTTGGATAGAAGAGGTGATTGGAAGCTTGCTAAGAAGGAACCAAGTAGAACTGGTGTTACTAAGCCTAAAGAGGAGGTAGATATGAAATAGATTCTAAATGCTATTAAAGATTTAAATCCTGAAGATAACAAGAATGTTAGAGTTCCAATTAATGATAATAGGCTTGCCTCAAATAATTTCAGTAGGCTTCCAAGAATGCAAAATTATCCATATAATACCCAATGGAAAGATGGGAAACCTATTTTCCCGTAGAGAAATGATAACCCTGATGGTAATACTCCTGATCCTTTGCAAAGAAATTGTGTTAACACATGTGATGAACTTTCATGGTACATTGCTTTCCGATCCCCACATAACCCTGAATATTGTGCAATTTCTTTGAATATATCTGCAAGAGGCACAAAAAGAAAGAGAGGAAGAGGATGAACTATATGATGATAGTGGTTGTGCAATGGCTTCTGCATTTCTGGGAGATGAAGAGGAATCTGATGAGGAAGAAGAAATAGTTGATGACATAAGATGCAATACAATCAAGGGTAGTGAATCTTTTCTAGCAAGAAGGCCATCAGATGAAGAGATTGCATAGATTACTGCAGACATGGTTGCTCAAGTAAGGAGTAACTACCATTTGAGAAAAAAAAATAGTGGGAAATACAGATGGCAAACCTTCTAGTATTTTTTTCAGACAGAAAGGAGAAAATACCAAGGAAGTACTAGGAAAGCAAAAAATTGTTGAAGATATCAAGAAAACAAAGATCAGTAAAAGAGGAAAGCCTACTGATCTAGTTGTTTCCCATAAGGTAAAAGTAAATACACTGAGACAAATATTCCATCTTCTCAAGGAAAAAATAGAAAGATTGAGCTAAGCCCTACTACTCAAGTTGAAAATGATAATGATATTGCCTTGAAGCAAAAAAATTCTGATTTGAAATATACTCCATTTGATATGGGACCATTGTTGTCATAGATCACAATCAAGGTTCCACTCTTGGAGATGATGAGGATTGAGGAACACAAAGAAAAAAATTTAACATGGGTGAGTAGCATTTCTTCCACAAAGATGCATGAGCAGGAGGAAGTTAAAGAAATGGGAAAAACAAAGGATAAGACTGAAAACAAAGCAAAAGAATCAGAGGTGATTGTTTCAAAGATCCCTCAGGTTTTCTTAATTACTAATCCTGTGAACACTCTGTTATGCCCTTCATACCTGTCCCTACATTTTGTGTGCAAAATGTTGGGTCCCCTCTTTTCGCTTTGGCTCTTGCCATGTCTTTTTTTTTCTTTGTTTCCTTCTCCGAGATTTCCCTCCCGTGAGGTTTATTTTCTTTCTACTTTTGTCTTTCGTGTCTCTGGGACCCGGTCTCAGAGTTTGTTGTTCTTTCCAGAGCCAGATTTTGGACTTCGGGATTCTCTGCCACGATGTCTTCTCCTTGCGAGTAGATATAATTGCTTGGAATCCCCAGGCCTGAAGTCCAGAGGTATTCCTATTCTGGAGTTTACGGAGGAAGAGGTAACTCACTTTTACCTTGGGTATAAATAGAAATTACATGCCACTTTCACAGTTACTGTGATTAAAACACTTGTGCATTCAAAGTGATTCTTAGGCAACTAAACTGTGATTAAGCTGTGAGTTACTCTGTGCTTAGTGGGTTATTAATAGTTGATTTGAGGTACCCATTCATGATCATTTGAAGGTAGAACACATTATAGGAGTGCCCTTGGTGTGCTCTTTCCCTGATCCTCTTCAGATTTCTAGGTAGGTTCTCTGGTTTCTTGCTGTTTCCGTATTTTCCTTGTTGTTCCCTTTTTGTTCTTTGGTTCTCATTTGTTTTTCTGGTTTTCCATTCCATGTTCTGTGTTTTTGGTTTGCCTCCCGTTGGTGGGTTAGCTCTGTGAGAGGGTTGTCTGCCCTCTGTGAAGTTGTAGATTAATGTTTATAATGTATATCGCCTTAGGTTAAGTTCATGTATATATGTGTATAGTTGTATAAATTTGTAAAAGCTTGTAAATGTTGTATATCTTGTATATATGTTTCAGCCTTCGACCCTCTATTTTTTTAATGTATATATCCTATATATCCTTCTAATTTTGTGAGTTCCTCGCGCTCTATCTTATTTTTTCTCCCACGAGACTGCGCTCATCGAGACAAAGATGCCATGGCTCAAACTCGGCACCTCGCTGGTTCAAGACATGGAAGCTTTCTCTCTCCTCTGTCTCATCACCTTAATGGCAGGATTAATTTCCCATTAGCGAGCATTCACACCATGTCCCATCTAGCATTCATTTTACCCCATGTCAGCCCACTTGTCACCATTAATGCCTTTATGTCACCTGTCACCTGGCCACATGCCAACCCACGTCAGCTGAATATGGTTTCTTACTGGTCACATTGGCATTGCAATGGCTAGATCATCTGACCTCTGGGTCCCAGGAAATTCCTTTCCCTATGTTCCCCTTGTCATTTGGTTTTATTTCCCCAGAGTCCTACTCACATTTATTGCAAGTATTATGGGACTTTTTGGTATATGTTAACACTTGTTGAATAGGTGCAGGGTGGTGATGATTTTCCCGAAGTTCTAATATTCTTTTATATATATCATGTTCTAACATTTCTCTGGTCTTGCAGGTTGTAGATAAGCTAATAAAAGATGTCTGAAGTAATCACCCCTCTTTCCAGCCCAGAGTTGCCTACCACTTCCACCCGAGCGGCCACTAAAACCAAAGTGGAGAGGTTGTTGGAAAAGCTTCCCTTGACCTCCAAATATCCCAAGGACAGTGCCCTTGTGGGATCAAAGATAGAGTCTAGAGTTCAAGAAATAATGGACACAGGGCCCAGACCTTGGGCAAAAATGCAAGGCTTGATTCAAGCCATTTACAAACTGAAGGCCACTGAAGAATATCTAGCCACTTAGATCGTCACCTCCAGTATCATCAAGGTAGAAAAATTTCCTTATTTGGTGCAATCACCAGAGTTAATACTCAAATTGGAAACACTGTACAATGCACCAACTCAGATCGTCCTACTTTCAGATCCACGGCCACTACAGTACCCAACAACAATCGTCACCTTGGACGCAGCAACTTTCACCTCGGGGTTGGGGATCCCACAATTCAATGGATCCATTATCCGGAATCGGGTCCAGACATTGCAGTAGTTCGAGGACGCTGCCCTTATCTCCCGACAACATCTCAATAGCCACTGACTGAAAATCCCAAAGAGGGATTGTAGGAGGATGAAGTTGGAAATTCCCCGTGAGGAGTTCAAAGAGCCCATTCAGGTGGGCATTGTATTCTTATGCAGGATTTTTAGATTTCCCCATGCCCAATATTTCTCGGCATGGATGTATTACTTTCTATACTGCATCACCACTCGCAATCAGACCTTCAACTAGGCGGCCCTCATATCCAACCACGTGGACAAATAGATAAAGGGGGTTGTCCAGAACTCCAAGTTTTACATGACATCATACGTGCTATGGTCACTAGTGCAACAAAAGCCATCTTTTCCAGGTTTGGGCACAGTTGGGGAACTTGGAAATGGGTCGGGCCAGGTAACACCTTGAGACCATTATCCCCAAGTGCAATGGGAACTCAGTTTCTCAAATTTCTGCCGGGTAAATGATGCTTTCATTTACCACAACATTCTAACACTTACTCAAGATTCCAGGTACTGACTGTCACAAGTGGCAATGAATCTGGCCAGCAGCTATGACTGCTATTTTATTCAATTCCAACATCACATCTACATTCGGGTGACCGACTTCAACAAGAAGCCCCATCTTCTTCCCTGGTATTGCGGGGACAGAATTATTCTTTTAGAATTCTGTCAGTAGATGATGGATCTACACACCTTCTTTATATTAAAAAATGTCATTAACGTCTCATTCCCATTCTCATACATGAATTATACATGCAACCTCACCGCAGCCTGGGAGGCAGACAGTGAATTGAAAAACCTGGGGCTGGTGGAATTCCACCATGCCTGGAAGAACTACGATCCTCTTGAAAAGATTTCCACAACACTCCCCCAAGTGTCCCCACCACATGAAGTGGATATTAAAGACTTTTGGGTAGACTGCCATGATAGTTTTGATCTTTGGGACCGACAACATTCACAGATGAACAAAGGGCTCATGAAAGAACTTGACCTTCGGACTTTCCTGAAGGGCTTTTCAGATGATGGGCTGCTGGAAGATCCATCATATAAAGAACAAGGATTGGACAAGTTAGATCTTCCTCCAGTGGACTGGGCCACCCTAAAAGACCTAACAAATGAAGGGGTATGCCACCCCATTTTAGAAGCAAGTCACCAATATTTTTCCCAGGTGTGTCCTAGGAGCAATCGAAAGAAACCAACGGTCAAAAGGGCCACTCCCTCTTCCATCGGTGCTGGACCTTCTTCATCTTCCACGGCCACCAAACCCAACATGAGAAAAGGAAAAGAGAAAGAGGGTGTTCCAGTTCCCAAAGTGCCTCCCCAAGTTCCCACCCTTCTAATGACTTAGCTACATCAACAAGTGGAGTCGGCAAGGTGGGCCAACCAACAAATAAGTACGCAGGTATCCTCCAGCCTCCTTGTAGCTCCAATGACATCTACTCGCCTGGCGGTATTTCCATCATTGGTAGCAATGATGAGTAGACCGACTTTCACTGAGGTGGAGTCTACTAGTATTCTGGACACTGAGACTCTGCTGATGAGAAAGAAGAAGAAGAAGGTGACCCCTACACCAAGTGTAGCCGCCAGTTCCAGTATGCCAGAGGTGCCCCTAGTGGATTTCAGTTTAGACTCTCCCAAACTGGAAGATATTTCTGACTCCTCACCCCCACACGATGACTTTGATGACACTTTCTTGGCAGAGGAGCTCATGGAACTTCAACAAGGTATAGGTCATGTGGTGGAGGAGATTGTAGCTCAGGATAAAGAGGAAGCCCCCATAGACTAGGAAATCTTGGAAGAGAAGGATACATTAGAGAAAGAGGCCTGAGAAGAGGCACAAAAAGGGCCTGAGAATGAGAAGATACTGGTCTAGGAGATTGAAGACATACTAAGGCAGTCCACAGATGAGCAACCAATGGTCGGGGAACCCGGACCCACGGGATCAACCGTACCATTGATCATCATGCTCCAAACGCCTTTGGTTACTCCAGGTGATCAAGTGCCCTGGAGCACATTTGGTGAGGTAGTAACAGTGGTTGCCTTGTTAAACTTTGGCCAGAGACCTCACCCACCTCTAGAGGATGTTCTAGTGGACGAGAATGTTCCAACAGATGAGGCCGATGAGGCCCAAGAGCAGAAAAAAATTGATCAAGAAGCCCCAGATAATGAAAATATAGAATCAGATGATGCCAGGAGGGATGAGGAGGTCCCTAAAAATATAGGTGATATTGAGACTAGAGAAAAGGTTCTAGATAATACGACAGAGGACACCAACATGGTAGAAAAAACTAAAGGTTCTGGGGAACAAGAAAAGGAGCCCACATAGGAAAGGGAGAGAGAGCCCGAAGATAATGTACATTCCAGGAATGTACTGCTAGATTCTAAAAGGAATCCTAATGAATAGGTCTTAGAAACAAATATGCCCCAGCCACACCAATGGCTGGTCGAATCAAGGAAAAGAAAGGCCCTGGCGGTGACTCAGGTGCTACACTCTCGCTGCCTGAGATGATGGCTAGAAATGTAGAGGCTAAAAGGACCAAGAAAGCATAGATTGTCCATACTCTCCAGACTGGTCCAACAAGTAGCATAGTTGTGACCATTGCAACACCCCCACTAGATGCAGAGGCAGTGGCCGTAAGGCCCGAGGATTACAACATAACAGAAGTAGCATTGGGGAGGAGAGACAAATAGGGTGAGCTAGATTCACTGAAAGAAGCCACCAAGGTGATAGAGGTTAGATACATCAAGCAAGGCCAGAAGCTAAAGGAGGAAAGAGAGACAAATGCCAATCTCCTTACACTTCTGGCAGAACTTACATAGCCTTTGTCCGAGGTCCACCCCGAAACCCCTTCCTCCAGATTGCCGCTTGCATAGGGCGACGTGGATTATCTATGCATCATGAAGAAGAAAGCACAAGCTATATAAGGGTGGGCCACCGAGCAAGTAGCTACCATGAGACAATTTCTAGCGACATCCCTCCCAGACCTTTATCGGGTTGACACTCTTCTTAGCCATGCAAAGGGCTCCGCTCTCGTATGGGAGCAAGATTTAGCAAAGTATGAAAAGTGGAAGGCCGGGCTGGAAGAAATCCACAACATAGGAGAAGAAGTCACCATAGAGGTGGGGATTTTGGGAGAGAAATCATATGCATCCCTCCAGGCCTAGTACTCCAAACTTTTCCTCAAGATTGAGGTATGCAATGAACTGGTTAAGGCCTTGAAAGAGAAAGTGACAGCGACCCAATACCCCTTGGTTTTGTTTCAAGAATTTGTGGCAGGAGTATCGCAAGTTGATCCCTTCACCACCGGGACATGTACCCCAAAGGACTACGTCCTCAACAAGTTTGATGAGAAGATGGAGTCCATGTATCCACCGGTCAAAGATTTTGACCAGGGCAGGTTATCCAAATTGTCTAAGACAATGATCTGATTGCATGACACAATCAAGATGGTGGATGAATTCCTGAACAGGGTCAGAGATGTTGAGGAAGCATTGGAGGTTGTTCCCAGCTGGTGGGACAACATTAGAAGCATGGATGAAGAAAACATAAGCCAAGTATTGGAGGCTTGGGAAAAATCATGAAGGACAATAAAGTTCTCCAGAGTCCGGAGAATCTCACCAACCATGTATCAGTTGTATTCTTTATTCTTTGAGGCTCAAGCTTCCAGATCCTACATTTTTGTATTCTTTAAGTGACCCGTGTCCTGGTTCCCAAGGCCAACTGGTCACTTTAAAGGCAGTTAATGAAGGTTGTCAGAAGGTAGGTAACCGCAATAAGGCACATTAGCTCGAAAAGAGGTTTCTGACAGATGGTATTCCCAAGGCGCTGCTTCAATGTTACACCTAGCACATTGGAGACAGGGCACCACTTTCCCACTTATGAGGCATATAGCCTTGATCCCTGGGGGATCGAATTTCTTCTTTCTCCTCCTGACTCTCTTCTTGAGGCCGATTCTTCCACTCCTCTCTTCTTGTCTTTTTCTTCTGACATGTCAGACCTTTTTCATCTTGAGGTCTTTTGTAGCATGGTGTGGGTAGTACTGGCCATCAAAAAATAGTATTATATTGTAAGGTGTAAAATAAGTTAGGTTAAGTTTTAGGTCAAATGATGTGTATAAATAATAAGTTTGGCCTCATTCCAACAGTCGGCAAAATTGATGATTTTTTAGTCCATAGTTAATGGCATTTTAGTTTTCTCAGTTCGTAGTTGCAGAGCTCAATGCTCCTTAGTTGTTAAGTGTTCTTAGTAGATAGATGCTCCCTTGGAGCCACCATTGTAACATGCACTAGTGCTTGCTGGAGGATATGTTAATGAAGAAGGAAGAGTTCTATCAATGAAGTTGTTAACATTCTGATCTCTGGGTTAATGGTATTTTATGCTTTGCATTCTTTATGTCCTTTGTTCTGATACTTCAAGTAGATTAACGATCTCCTTTTCCTTTGCTATTGATTAAATATGAGCTGATGGTTCTGTATTTCTTCATTATTTAGTGTAGTGTGTTAGAGAATTGTCGATGTTTTGAATATTTAGTATAACTATAGGTAGTTGAAATATTTCTAACCCTGTAGTATCTTTTGAAGTTTATTTGTTAAGTGAATGTGTGCTTGCAGGAAACCCCACTTACTTGAATCCCCAGAGAAGATGAGTTAAGATAACCAACTATCCCCCTCAAACAAAATATTCATATTTCCCAACTGAGCCCCCGCACTGTCGAGACCTGACTCTCACATGCTTGTAGGCCCGGGGAATCTCATTTCCCAGGACATACTTTACAGCGAAGTTGGCCGGTACCCCGGTACCCAGTGACAACTTACCTCTGTTGGTAGACCCAATCACAAAGTCCCATCAATAGAAACTGGTGCTATAAGGAGGGCATGAGTTCATCCTCCTCTGAGGATTTAGATTTTACACCACTCAAGGGTTCCCTGAGCCATAGTTATAGGAGTCAAGCCTTCAGTGGGATTAGATCATTTTCACCAGAAAGATTTGAAAGAGTCCTTAGATCAACTCCCAATCCCAGATGGTTTGTCAAACTCAAGTCCCCCACTCAAAAGAAATAGACCCTGATAGCTAAATCAGTCACCATTGTCTAGGGATATAGCATACCATAGAATACCCAAGTCCCCCAGATGATCCTGGGAATTAGCTCTCAACCTAGTCAAAATCCAACACCCCCAATGGCTGTGTACTTTGGAAATACTAGGTCCCCAATGGGAACTTTTCTGGGTGCAACTAACAATTTTCCCTCGCACCCAGAAAAGACTTGTCCTCGATATGAGCACTTAGGCTCATGAACCGTAGAGGAGCATCTACAGGCATACAAAGATGCCATGAACCGACACTGGATCCAACATCAAGATGTTGTGACCTAGATGTTCACTCTGTCCTTGGGACATAATGAACTTAAATAGTACCTTAACCTTCCTACCAACTCCATCAACAGTTGGAAAGACATGGAGGACACATTCCTGGCTGCCTTCCATGTACACGTGGACCCAGCGTGGTCCCACAACTAGTTCATTTCTATCAGGAAGGAACCGAATGGGCCTCTTGCAGCATTCAACCACCAGTTCCAACGTGCCTTGAAGCGGTGCATGGATCCCTTCATCCCATCCATGGATGTAACTATCCAGACCTATCTCAACATGATGGACCCCTTTGTTACCACTCTCCTCTAGAGAACCACCACCCCCAGTGACCGGGATACCCTGCGAAGGTTTACAACCTAGCCTTAGAATTGTCCCGTGGTCTTAACAAATCCCTGAGTGGGATTGGGAAGAGCATACCATTCAACATGATACCCAAAAAAACTTTCTATGCCAGAGGATATAACCCTAATCAAGCAATGGGTACCCCAGTGATGGCCATGAATCGCCCACCACCGCTGATAGACCAGCAGGCCCGGTACATGTATCCATCTCAGACCCAAACAACACTAAGTCTAGAATCTTTCCCCTGGAACCAACTACAACAAATGAAACAACTACTAACACAACTTCTTGGAGTGCCTTTCTTCCAGTCATTCGCAACTGGAGGATTTTTTCCCTCGACTCCGGCGGATGCTGCCACTTTTCTAGGAAACCAACAACAACAACCGTCACATTGTGATGCGAACACCCAGTTGACCACCATGGTTGAATCCCTCCAGTGAATGTTGTCTACACTGACTATGGACATGGTCAGCTAAAGATGGGGTCCTTTGCACCCCACAACATCAATCCCCAGAGAGGGAATATTTTCTCTGGCCAACGAAATAATAATACCGGGTGAAAAACCTATAATAATGGGCCCCGACCCAATCAACAATAATGGAATAACAATGCTAGTACCAGAGGTCCACCTCCAAACCAAAACACCAATTAGAGTGGTGTTGGACCTTCTCATTTCATGCCAGTCGCAGACTTCTAGCCCATGACCAACTGGTGTAGATTGCATGACACAGGCTCCCACAATGAGGTAAACTATACCATGCTAGAGAAAGTCATCATGATTTCTCAGCTAGACAGACAACAAGCTTCTGATCCTACTCCCCTAGAGCCTCCTATAAAAGAGCCCACTCACGGTGCATTCACATGTGAGACTATCTTCTTTTGGACCGCCATAGAAGATGAAGAAGAACCTAAATTAAAGGGGTTATTTGATGAATCTATTCCAGCCTTTGAGGCCAATGCCTTCACCAACCCATGGACTCCCTACAACACTCGGAGTCAGGCTGGTAAGGGACCAGTTTACACACCCACACCTCCCAAGGATAGTCCTCCCTAGGACAACATGATCGATCAGTCTGTCCCTCCAAAAGGTTCTGACTCTAACCTAGCTAAGGACCCGACCGAGGGAAGCCACCAACTCCCTGGAGGAAGGTTTGACATCACAAAGGCATTGGAATAGACCACCACCTCCATGACCTTGATGGAGGTTTTAATCAACTATCTTGAGTAGAAGAAGTCCCTTCTAAAGCTCTTGGGAAACCTGGAAGCCCTCAGTCGCCCACCAAAGACTGTCTTTTTTGAGGATGCCAACGCGACTGTCTTTTGGGGAAACACTGAAGATCCTCCCTTCCTGCTAGGCTTGAACATACAAGGAAAAAATATACACAACTACCTAGTACATTCTGGGGCTTTGGGAAACATCATGCCTTTATCCATATGCCAGAAGCTCAGATTCTGACCCACCCCATCTAATGGTGCAGTAAACTAACTGGATAAAAATTCTATAAAAATGATGGGTGAACTGAAGAATGTCTGGATTCAACTCATCCAGGACCCTAGGATAGCTAGCATAATTGACATCCAAGTGGTGGACATCCCAGAGACTTATTGGATGTTACTAAGTTGGAATTGGTCTAAGTCCCTGAATGGATACTTCTCAACCAACTTCTCACACTTATGGCTCCCCTGGGAAGGAGAATCTAACAAGATCCAGGTTGAAAGTGAGCCTCGAATGAGATAGGCCCTCACCGAAGTTGGGAGGGTGAATGAGGTCCTATTCTTTGAGACTTCCACTGGGGTGTACCAACCCCTTGAGATCTTAATGTTTGATTTCACCCCTGGGGAAGACCCCATAGTTTTACAGAGAACTCAGGACCTAGAAGAAAAATTGAGGGTAGAGGTTAACTCTCAAGGTGCCGCAGCGACCCCCACCACACTCTTGTCCGACACTTGGTGCCAGGTGCACTAACATAAACATTCAGAACTAGAGTGTAAACCATGCCTGGCCACTGCTACTTGACACATCAATTCCCTCCAGAAGAAGGAACACACACCTGATTCCCCGGGACCCAGTGCTCCTATTGGCAGTGCCTTTTCAGTGCCACGTGTCCAGGGATCCCAATCAAAAATCCCTCTAGAGACAAACCTCACCCATGTACAATCAGTTCCAGAGGAAACTCCTCTCAACCCTCCCAAGAATAATCCAAAACACAGTTCATCTTCCCAGCCCCAGATAGAAAACGATGACCTGTGGACCCTTAAGTTTGATGGGTCCCGATCCAAACAGAGCTGTAGGGCTAGAGTGAAATTAATCAACCCACAGGGAAAATCCTTCCTTGCGTCTTATAGACTGCAGTTCAACTACACAAACAACGTCATGGAGTATGAGTATTTGGTCCTTAGACTCCTATTTGTGCTAAGGAAAGGAATCACTTGCCTTCGAGCCCTGGGTGATTCAGAGTTGATTATTAAGTAGGTCTGGAGTCAATATACCTGTCACAATAAGAGGCTGGCTGCATACCGTAATCAGGCATGGAGCCTTATTAAGGATTTTGATGCCTTGGAATTGATCTTATTCCCCAGAGATGGAATTATGTCCTAGATGCCCTTGTTGTTTTTTCTAGTACACTCAAGCCCATGGTTGGATCGCGACTCCAGAGATTTTTTGTTGAGATGATCCCCACTCTGTCCATTCCAGATAATGTCACCCATTTTTAGGTCTTTGAGAATGATCAACATATCCTAGCCTTCATGGCCAATGTTGGTGTCTTTGAGGACCAGATAGTGGAAGAGAGAGATCATAATGATACTAGGCAGGGGGATGAAGATAATGGGATCATGGACCTACCAACTGTTTGATGTCGAATGTGGACCTCTCTATTCAACAAAAAACTCAACATAGTCCTTATTCAATCCATTTGATTTGCAGAGACAAACATGAATTGTTTGTTCTACAAATGATTGAGACGACCTGTTGCCTCCTAATTAGGAGTGATTGTTGTAGTGTACCCTCAGA
>MU224313.1:3590726-3617791 GCA_018584345.1 Thuja plicata | reverse complement strand
TGCATTTGAAACTCAGTCGATTAAAGTCAATTAGGAGAAGAATTTGCCTAGAACAATAGGACTTCGAAGATAAGAAAATGCACCAAAATTGATTAAGTTATTAGGTGCCAATTTTGGGGTGTTACACCAACCAACACCATTCTGAAAGGTATGGTCACACTTGAACAAATCTTTAACTCAGACCCTCAGGGCCGGGAAAAGATATCATCCTCCTCTGAGGGAGGAAAATTTGAGAAAGTGAACATCAGCCAGCCCAGTGAAGAGAAAATGTTACACATTGGCACCTCCTACTCCCCTGAGGAGAAGGAGAAGATTCTTGCGGTTCTTTGAGAATACATAGATGTGATTGTATGGGGGTATGAGGATTTGAAGACATACGATACATCCATCATGACTCATACCATCCCACTCAAACCTGATGCTAAGCCTTTCCAAAAAAAGCAATGATTGGTCAACCCACTGATCGAGCCTCTGATTTATCAGGAGGCTCAAAAACTATTGTCAGCCTGGATAATCTTTTCAATCTAGCATACTACGTGGGTTGCCAACCTTGTCCCTATAAGAAATAAAAGTGGCAAGATCCGCCTTTGCGTGGATTTCCAAAATTAAAAAAAAGCCTCCAAGAAAGATAATCAACCCCTCCCCTCACTGGATGAGGTATTACAAATCATGAACGGATCTCAAATGATGTCCTTCTTAGATGGGTACTCCGGGTATAACCAAGTCATGGTTAAATACAAAGATAGAGACAAAATGATGTTCACCGCCAAGTGGGGAATGTTTGCCTACCGAAGAATGCCCTTTGGCTTGATTAACACAGGGGCCACATTTCAAAAGACCGTGGACATTGCATTCAAGGGCCTTGTGAACCAGTGTATAATCACCTACATAGATGATTTGACTGTCTTTTCCCAGGATAGGAGTGATCATTCCGCCCACCTCGCCCAGATTTGTGTGAGATGTCGCTGGTATGGAATATCCCTCAACCCTAAAAAATGCATATTCAGGGTCACTAAAGGGAAATTTCTCAGGCATATTGTCTCCAATAAGGGTATATCCATTGACCTTGAGAGAGTTGAAGCACTACTAAACTTACAAATGCCCGACAACAAGAAAGAAATGAGGTCTTTCTTTAGAAAGATCAACTTCATCTGATGATTCATCACTGGATTCACCAGAATCATAAAGCCACTCAATGAAATGATGAAGAAAGACACCAAAATTGAGTGGAATCCTGAAGAAAAGTGGGCGTTCACCCAGATTAAACAAACGATAATAGAGGCACCAGTTCTGGCTAGTCTGAACTACTCCCTCCCCTTTTACATTTATTCCTTTGCTTCACCGCATTTTGCTGTGGCAGTTTTGACCCAGAAGGTCAAAGGTGAAGAATGAGAAATTGCTTTCATGAGTTCCCCCTTTAAGAATGTCAAAGTCTGGTATTCATCCTTGGAAAAGGAGGCCTTTTCTCTTGTTCACACCGTGAAGAAATTCTGGCATTATATTATCTGGAGCAAGGTGCATGCTATCATCCTGGACTAGGCAGTAAAATCTCTGCTGATTTAGAGTGAGTTGGGTGAGAGATGGGGGAAATGGATGGCCATCCTCTAGGAATATTATTTAGAAATGAAACCCATGAAAATCATCTGAGGCCAGGGACTATGTAGAGCGATGGCAGAAGAGACTCCCCACATTGAATGTTAGACATATACAGCGGAGTCCATAACTCGGGATCCATGGTACACAGACCTGGTGCACTTGTTGTTGAATAACAGATGCACAGAGGGATTGCCTCCAAACAAATGTCATGCTCTGTGGTTGAAAAGTGCACACTTCATGATAAAAAATGCCATGCTTTTTCATAGGAACTGTGAAGGAGTGTACCTCCGGTGCATTGATAGGGTTCAAGCTGCAAAAATAATCAAAGAATTTCATGGGTAGTTTGGAACTGGGCATGGCTCAGCTGACACCAATGCCCGTCAAATTATTTGGGCTGGATACTATTGGCCCTATATCTTTAAAGATGTCTACACTCATGTCAAGAAGTGCCACACTTGCCAAACCATGGCACATTGTGAACGGAACCCAGCTATACCCTTACAGCCGGTCTTTGAAGCTAGACCTTTTACCCAATGGGTATTTGACTTTATCAGGAAAATCAACCCCAACTCATCTTCCAACCACTGGTACATTCTAATTGCTACCAATTAATGCACCTGGTGGTCTGAAGTAATACCTTGTAAAAATAATACGGCGGACGTAGTTATAAAATTCTTGGAAGAAAACATCGTCACGAGATTTAGAATGCCCTTTGCTATAGTATGTGACAATGGTCTGACATTTTCTTCGACACAATTAATCGAATAGACCTATGATAGGAAGGTCACTCTGAAGTTCTTCAACAACTATTATCCCCAGGGGAATGGTGTTGCTAAATCAATCAACAAAAATTTGCTTGAAGTGATCAAACACCTATTAGAACAGAATCCCTTGGACTTGCACCAAAAGCTGAGATTCACCCTCTGGATAGATCGTATTTGAATTAAGGCCACCTTGGGGACATCCCCATTCCATCTAGTTTACGGCCAGAACCCAGTATTCCCCACTAACCTACAAATCCCAGTTTTACAGTTTATGTAGGAATTCAGCAACCGGGACAATATTGTGGAGGTTCGGCTCCTAAATCTGGTGTGAATAGAATAATAAAGAGACGCAACCCTTGAACATTTTGTGCATCACCAAGAAGTAGTGAAATGATGGTTTGATTGGAGAGCCCAGTATAAAGCCTTTCAGATATTGGACTTGGTCCTCTTGTGGGATAAGGCCTGGGAAAAAAAAAGAAAGCACACCAAATTCTAGCGGCTTTGGCTCGGACCATACCTGATCACAGAGATCTATGGGGAAAATACCTATCACCTCTATACCATGACCGGGGAATCCATCCCATTGCCTATCAATGGACAGTTTCTCAAGCATTATTTTGAATGAGGCAGGTTTGTCTAAAGTTGTACTATATGTAAATCTTCTTGCTTGTAAATATTTCTTTCCCGGTGCCCTGTTTGGGGTGCCTTGTAAATAGTTTTGTTGGCTATCCTCTGGGACTACCCCCTTTATCTTGTTTTGTTTTTGGTTTTTCTCTTTCTTTTCGGGGTCCCCAATTTTTTTCTCCCCCTTTTGTAGGCTGGTATGCTTCGCATAACATTTAGTCTCTGGGATGGTACCTTTTGCATTATGGTGAACTTGGAATCTATTGTTAGCATGGTGGAATTGGTCTGGTCTCTGGAGTTATTGTGTAAGTTTGGTAACAAGATATGAGAAATCTTCATCGGATTCATCCCCGAAAGTCTGGAAATCTTTTAAATCAAAATCAAAAGGAACAAGTAATCAGACACACTGAGAGTAGATCGATTGCACTAATTTGTTTGCCCAAGTTTGAAAAACATTTAAAATCTTCCCGGGTCTAGATTTTTTCTCCCCTATTTAGCAATTTGAAGTGGATGGAAAGGTGAAAGAAGTACCACCGTTAAAATTAGCTAAGCTTAAGCTTAATGGCGAAAGGAGTACCACCATTCCATCCATAAAAGAATAAAATGATAAGGAAAGAAAGGATGGAGAAACTCTAATATCCAAGGGAAATGAGAAAGTTTGATGACTTTGGATTGATATATCTAGTGCCTCTTCTCTGCTTCTCCCAAAGGTCATTGGCTTGATTCTCTTCCAAAACTCACACTTCAAAATTGACAAAAGACTAAGGATTAAATCATGTATGGGCCAGATTTTCTCAAATGCCTTGCGCCTTGCAAATATGATTCTTTGAGTAATGATTAATTCCATTTTTGCTAACCAGAGATTTTGCAATTCTCAAATGCGCTAAGGCATTCATCCCAGATAGTTGCCATTTGTTATGCCCTGCATACCCATCCCTACATTTTGTGTGCAAAATGTTGGGTCCTCTCTTTTCGCTTTGGCTCTTGCCTTGTCTTTTGTTTTCTTTGTTTCCTTCTTTGGGATTTCCCTCCCATGAGGTTTATTTTCTTTCTTCTTTTTTCTTTCATGTTTCTAGGACCCAGTCCAAAAGTTTGTTGTTCTTTCTAGAGCTGAATTTCTGACTTTAGGATTCTCCGCCACAATGTCTTCTCCTTGCAAGTAGATATGGTTGAGTGGAATCCCTGGGCCCGGAGTCCAGAGGTCTGCCTGTTCTAGAGTTTGCAAAGGAAGAGGTAACTCTCTTTTACCTTGGGTATAAATAAAAATTACATGCCACTTTCACAGTTACCACGATTAAAATACTTGTGCATTCATAGTGATTCTTAGGCGACTAAACTGCAATTAAGCTGCGAGTTACTCTATGCTTAGTGGGTTATTACCAGTTGATTCAAGGTACCTGTTCATGGTCATTTGAAGGTAGAACGTGTTACAGGAGTGCCCTTGGTGTGCTCTTTCCCTGCTCCTCTTCAGATTTCCAGGTAGGTTCTCTGGTTTCTTGCTGTTTTTGTGTTTTCCTTGTTGTTCCCTTTTTGTTCTTTGGTTTTCATTTGTCTTGCTGGTTTTCCGTACCATGTTCTGTGTTTTTGGTTCACCTCCCATTGGTGGGTTGGCTTTATGAGAGGGTTGTCCACCCTATGTGAAGTTGTAGATTAATGTTTATAATGTATATCACCTTAGGTTAAGTTTGTGTATATATGTGTATAGTTGTATAAATTTATAAAAGCTTGTAAATGTTGTATATCTTGTATATATGTTTCAGCCTTTGGCCCTATGTATTTTTTATGTATATATCCTATATATCCTTTTGAGTTTGTGAGTTCCTCACACTCTGTCTTGTGTTTTCTCCCATAAGACCGCGCTTGTCAAGACAAAGCTGCCATGATTTGAACTTAGCACCTTGCTGGTTCGAGCCATGGCAACTTTCTCTCTCCTCTGTCTCATCACCTTAATGGCGGGATAAATTTCCCATGAGAAAGAATTCAAACCATGTCCCATATGGCATTCATTTTACCCTGTATCAGCCCACTTGTCGCCATTAATTTCTTTATGTCTCCTGTCACCTGACCACATGCCAACCCATGTCAGCCGAATACAGTTTCTTACTGATCACATCGGCATGACAACGACTAGATCATCCAACCTCCGGGTCCTGGGAAATTCCTTTCCCTACGTTCCCCTTGTCATTTGGTTTGATTTCCCTGGAGTCCTACTTACATTTATTACAAGTATTCTGGGACTTTTTGGTATATGTTAACACTTGTTGAACAGGTGCAGGGTGGTGACGATTTTCCCAGAGTTCCAATATTATTTTATATATATCATGTTCTAATGGTTCTTCGATCTTGCAGGTTGTAGATAAGATGATAAAAGATGTCTAAAGTAATCATCCCTCCTTCCAGCCCAGAGTTTCCTACCACTTCCACCTAAGCGGCCACTAAAACCAAGGCTGAGAGGTTGTTGGCAAAGCTACCCTTGACCTCCAAATATCCCAAGGAAGGTGCCCTTGTGGGATCAAAGATAGAGTCTAGAGTTCAAGAAATAATGGACACAGGGCCCAGACCTTGGACAGAAATGCAAGGCTTGATTCAAGCCATTTAAAAACTATTTACAAACTGAAGGCCACTAGAGATAATCTGGCTACTCAGATCGCCACCTCCAGTATCATCAAGGTGATAAACTTTCCTTGTTCGGTGCAATCACCGGAGTTAATACTCTAATTGGAAACATTGTACAATGCACCAACTCAAACCGTCCTACTTTCAGATCCCCGACCACCATAGTACCCAGCAACAATCATCACCTTAGAGGTGGAAACTTTCAACTCAGGGCTGTGGATTCCACAATTCAATGGATCCATTATCTAGAATAGGGTCTAGACATTGCAAGAGTTCAAGGATGCCGCCCTTATCTCCCGACAACATCTCAATAGCCACTGGGTGAAAATCCCAAAGAGGTATTGCAGAAGGATGAAGTTGGAAATTCCTCACGGGGAGTTCAAAGAGCCCATTCATGTGGGCATTGTATTCTTATGCAGGATTTTTGGATTTCCCTATGCCCATGATTTCTTGGCATGAATGTACTACTTTTTGTACTACATCACCACTCGCAGTCAGACCTTCAACTGGGTGGCTCTCATATCCAACCACATGGACAAATAGCTAAAGGGGGTTGTACAGAACTCCAAGTTTTACATGACATCATACATTTTATGGGCACTAGCGTAACAAAGGCTGACTTTTCCAGGTTTGGGCACAGTTGGGGAACTTGGAAATGGGTTGGGTGAGGTAACACCATGGGACCATTATCCCCAAGTGCAATGGGAACTCATTTTCTCAAATTTCTGCCGGGTAAATGATGCTTTCATTTACCACAACATTCTAACACTTACTCGGGATTCTGGGTACCGACTGCCACAAGTGGCAATGAATCTAGTCAGCAGCTACTGCCACTATTTTATTCAATTCCAACATCACACCTAAATCTGGGTGACTGACTTTAATGGGAAGCCCCATCTTCTTCCCCGGTATTGTGGGGATAGAATTATTCTTTTAGAATTATGCCGGCAGATGATGGATCTGCATGCCTTCTTTACATTAAAGAAGGTCATTAACATCCCATTCCCATTCTCATGTGGGAATTATACATGCAGCCTCGCTGTAGCTCGGGAGGCAGACAGTGAATTGAAAAACCTGGGGCTGGTGGAATTCCACCACGCCTAGAAGAACTATGATCCTCTCGGAAAGATTGCTGCAACACTCCCTCAGGCATCCCCACCACATGAAGTGGATATTGAAGACTTTTGGGCAGACTACCAAGATAGTTTTGATCTCTGGGCCCGACAAAATTCATGGATGAGCAAAGGGCTCATGAAAGCACTTGACCTTCAAACTTTCTCGAAGGGCTTTTCAGATGATGGGCCGCTGAAAGATCCAACATATAAAGAACAAGGACTAGACAAGTTGGATCTTCCTCCGGTGGATAGGGCCACCCTAGAAGACCTAACAATTGAAGAGGTATGCCACCCCATTTTAGAAGCAAGTCACCAATATTTTGCCTATGTGTGTCCCAGGAGCACTTGAAAGAAACCAACGGTCAAAAGGGCCACTCCCTCTTCTGCCGGTGCTGGACCTTTCTCATCTTCCGTGGCCTCCAAACCTAGCACGAGCAAAGGAAAAGAGAAAGAGGGTGTCCTATTTCCCAAAGTGCCTCCCTAAGTCCCCACCCTTATAATGGATCAGTTACATCAACAAATGGAGTCGGCAAGGCTGGCCAGCCAGAAAATAAGTACGTAGGTATCCTCCGGCCTCCTTGTAGCTCCAATGGAATCTGCTCGTTTGGTAGGATCCCCATCGTTGGTGGCAAGGATGAGCAGACAAAATTTTGCTGAGGTGAATTCTACTAGTATTCTGGACACTGGGACTCTGCTGATGAGAAAGAAGAAGAAGAAGGTGACCCCTACACCAAGCGCACCCACCAGTCCTGGTATGTCAGAGGTACCCTCGGTGGATGTCAGTTTAGACTCTCATGAACTGGAAGATATTTTTGACTCCTCACTCCCACATGATGACTTTGACAACACTTTCTCGATGGAGGAGATCATGGAACTCCAACAAGGTATAGGTCATGCGGTGGAGGAGATTGCAGCTTAGGATAAAGAGGAAGCCCCCGTAGAAAAGGAAATCCTAAAAGAGAAGGATACATCAGAGCAAGAGGCCTGAGAAGAGGCACAAAAGGGGCCTGAGTAGGAGAAGATATTGGTCTAGGAGACTGAAGACATACCAAGGCAGCCCATAGATGAGCAACCAATGGTTGGGGAACCTAGACCCACGGGATCAACCATACCCTCGTTCATCACGCTCCAAATGTCTTTGGTTACTTTGGGTGATCAAGTGCCCCAGAGCACATTTGGTGAGGTAGTAATGGTGGCTGCCTTATTAAATTTCTGCCAGAGACCTCACCCACCTCCAGAGGATGTTTCAGTGGAGGAGAATATTCCAACAGATGAGGCTGATGAGGCCCAAGAGCAGCAACAGATTGATCAAGAGGTCTCAGACAATGAAAATACAGAATCAGCTGATGCTTGGAGGGACAAGGAGGTCCCTAAAAATATAGGTGATATTGAGACTAGAGAAAAGGTTTCAAATAATATGACAGAGGATGTCAGCATGGCAGAAAATAATGAAGGTTCCAGGGAACAAGAAAATGAGCCCGAACAGGAAAGGGAGAGAGAGGCCGAAGACAATGTACATTCTAGGAATGTGCCGCCAGATTCTGAAAGGAATCCCAATGAACAAGTCTTAGAAAAAAAGCCGCCCCAGCCACCCCAATTGCTGGTCAAATCAAGGAAAAGAAAGGCCCCGATGGTGACATCAGACACTACACTCTCATTGGTCGAGATGATGGCCAGGAATGTAGAGGCTAAAAGGCCCAAGAAATCATAGACCATCCATACTCTCTAGACTGGTCCAATAGGTAGCACAGTTGCAAACATCATAACACCCCCACCAGATGCAGAGGCAGTGGTCGTAAGGCCTAAGGATTACAACATAACAGAAGTAGCATTGGGGAGGAGAGACAAACAGGGTGAGCTAGATTTAGTGAAAGAAGCCACCAATGTGATAGAGGCTAGATACATTAAGCAAGGCCAGAAGCTGAAGGAGGAAAGAGAGACAAATTCCAATCTCCTCGCACTTCTAGAAGAACTTACATAGCCTTTGTCTGAGGTCCACCCCGGAACCCCTTCCTCTGGATTGCCGCTTGCGCAGGGTGACATGGATTATCTATGCATCATGAAGAAGAAAGCATAAGTTATAGACAGGTGGGCCACTAAGAAAGTAGCCACCATGAGAAAATTTCTAGCGGCATCCCTCCCAGACCTTTACCAAGTTGACACTCTTCTTAGCCAGGAAAAGGGCTCCACTCTCATATGGGAGCAAGATTTAGCAAATTATGAAAAGTGGAAGGCCGGGCTGGAAGAAATCCGTAACATAGGAGAAGAAGTTGCCACAGTGTTGGGGATTTTGGGAGATGAATCATATGATTTCCTCCAGGCCCAGTACTCCAAAATTTTCCTCAAGATTGAGGTATGCAAGGAACTGGTTAAGGCCTTGAAAGAGAAAGTGACAGTGGCCAAATACCCCTTAGGTTTTTTTCAAGCATTCATGGTGGGAGTATCGCAAGTCGATCCCTTCACCACCAAGACATGTACCCCAGAGGACTACATCCTTAGCAAGTTTGATGAGCGGATGGAGTCCCTATATCTGCCAGCTAGATATTTTTACCAGGGTAGGTTATCTAGATTATCTAAGACAATGATCTGATTACATGACGCCATCAAGATGGTGGATGAATTCCAGAATGGGGCTGGAGATGTTGAGGAAGCATTGGAGGTTGTTCGCAGTTGGTGGGACAGCATCAGAAGTGTGGATGAAGAAAGCATAGGCCAAGTATTGGAGGCTTGGGAAAAATTGTGAAGGACAATAAAGTTCTCCGGAGTCCAGAGAATCTCACCAACCATGTATCTGTTGTATTCTTTATTCTTTGAGGCTCAAGCTTCCAGACCCCGGAGTTCTAGATCCTACATTTTTGTATTCTTTAAGTGACTTGTGTCTTGGTTCCCAAGGCCGACCAGTCACTTTCAAGGTAGTTAATAAATGTTGTTAGAAGGTAGGTAACCACAACAAGGCATGTCAGCTTGACAAGAGGTTTCTGATAGATGGTCTTCCCAAGGTGCCGCTTCAATGTTACACCTAGCGCATCAGAGACAGGGCACCGCTTTCCCATTTATGAGGCATGTAGCCTCGATCTCCAGGGGATCTAATTTCTTCTTTCTCCTCCTGGCTCTCTTCTTAAGGACAATTCTTCTACTCCTTTGTTCTTGTCTTTTTCTTCTGACATGTCAGACCTTTTCCATCTTGAGGTCTTTTGTAGCATGTTGCAGGTAGTACCGGCCATCGAAAAATAGTATTATATTGTAAGGTCTAAAATAAGTTAGGTTAGGTTTTAGGTCAAATGATGTGTATAAATAATAAGTCCGACCTCATTCCAACGGTTGGAAAAATTGATGATTTTGCAGTCCACAGTTAATGGCATTTTAGTTTTCTCAGTTCTTAGTTGTAGAGCTCAATGCTCCTTAGTTTTTAAGTGTTCTCAATAGATAGATGCTCCCTTGGAGCCACCATTGTAATATGCACCAGTGCTTGCTGGAGGATATGTTAATGAAGAAGGAAGAGTTATATCAATGAAGTTGTTAGCATTCTGATCTCTGGGTTAATGGTATTTTATGCATTGTGTTCTTTATATCCTTTGCTCTGATACTTCAAGTAGATTAACGAACTCCTTTTCCTCTGCTATTGATTAAATATGAGATGATGGTTTTGTATTTCTTTAGTATTTAGTGTAGTGTGTTAGAGCATTATTGATGTTTTGAATGTTTAGTATAATTATAGGTAGATGAAATCTTTCTAACCCTGCAGTATCTTTTGAAGTTTATTTGTTAAGTGAATGTGCGCTTGCAGGAAACCCCACTTACTTGAATCCCTGGAGAAGATGAGTTAAGATAACCAGCTATCCCCCTCAAACAAAATAGTTACATTTCCCAACTGAGCCCTCGCAATGTCGAGACCCGACTCTCACATTCTTGGAGGCCCGGGGAGTCTCATTTCCCCAGACAACCTTTATAGGCAAAGTTGGCTGGTATCCTAGTACCTTGTGACAACTTACCTCTATTGGTGGACCTGGTCACAAAGTCCTGTCAACACACTCTTTTAGGAGTTGTAGACCCATTTTTCTTAACTTTGGTTATAAATGGTAAAAGATTAAAGAATTATATGATAGATTCCAGGGCATCAAGTAATGTCATGCCAGCAGAAATTATGAGATTCTTAGGATTACAAGTTGATTCTCCTCATGGAAGATGTCAAGAGATGGATTCTAGAGAGGTACCTATCATAGGTACTATTGAGGCTATGCCTTATAGACTTGCTACATGCTCTGAAAAGATAATAACCATGATTAGTGGTGGACATCCCTCCTCAGTATGGAATGATTTTATCAAGAAAGTGGAGTGCTTCAATGGGAGGGAGTATTCAATGTGATCTTTCTTTTTCCACTTTTGATATTGATGGTCAGAGTGTCAAGGTATCTAGAGAAACAAGGGCTCCTCACATGATTAAGGAAATAAATGAAAACAATATGAATTGTTTTGTGTATACTGATATTGGATTCTTCCAAGTCCAAGATGGGAAGGATGGGGTAAAAAATCAACTTGTATTTCTCTCTATAGAGAAGGACAATCTGGCAGATAGTAATGAATTATGGACCATGTACTTTTCTGGTGCAAACTCAAAAGAAGGAACAGGTGTAGGAGTTCTGTTGATAGCTCCTAGTGGTAAAACCTACAAGTTCTCATTCTCTTTGTTGTTCGCATGTACAAATAATATTGCTGAGTATGAGGCCTTATTGATTGGGATAAGATTGGTTGCAAGACATAACATAAAGAGTATCAGAGTTATTGGTGAATCTGATTTAGTGATATCTCAGATCAATTCTAAGTATGCTTCAAAAAATCAGACGCTAAAATAGTACATAAATGTTGTGTGGGACGAGATAGAAAATTTTGATGCCTTTGGCATTGATTGGATGGATATGAATCAAAACAAAATGACAGACTTGTTGGCCAACATTTCTCTACGGCTAGAAGATGTTACCTTTGTAGGAATTTCAAAGATTAAGGTTCAATCCACGCCCTCTATCCTAGATAATATTGAAAGTTGGTAGGTTTTTGAAAACGATTTAGATATTTTGAGATTTCTACATTGTGAATTAGACTTAGCAAGTAAAGAAATGGATTTTAGTGGGTTTGTAGAGATTGTGGATGGTAAAGATACTATTTTTGGCAAAGAGGTCTTACAAATGAAATCAAATAGAGCTCCCAAAGGACTGGTTGTGTTAGAGAAAGCATTTGACAGTAAGGATAGATCCTATTCTACAAGGACTGTGAATAGTCTAGAGAACTTGGAAGAAATAAATGTTGGGACAGATGAAGCTCCTAAGAAGGTATACATTGGTAGGAAGCTATCCACTAAAGTTAGAGAGATGTTGGTTAATCTCCTAAACAAATATAAACATGTCTTTGCATGGTCTTATGATGACCTGAAGCCATACATGAAGGATCTTTTCCAACATGAGATTCCTTTAAAAGAAGGCACAAAGCCTTTCAGACAAAAATTAAGACCTGTTAATCCCACCCTAGATCCCAAGATGCAAGAAGAATTGAAGAAAACAAGGGATGCTAGAATAATCAAGCCAATAAGGCATTCAACATGGATATCAAATTTGGTACGAGTAAGAAAAAAAAATGGTGATATTAGACTTTGTGTAGACTTCAAGAATTTAAATGTCAATTCATTAAAAGATAACTATGGGTTACCTAATATGGAAGCTATGTTACAAAGGGTCACTGGATCAGAATTGATGTCTATGTTGGATGGTTTTTCATGGTACAATCAGGTTATGGTTAAGGAATCAGAGCAGTTTAAGACTGCATTCACCACACCATGGGGCACTTATGTGTATGTCAGAATGCCTTTTAGATTAACAAATACTGGAGAAATATTTCAAAGAGCCATGGATGTGGCATTTGTTGATTTTATAAATAATTTTCTAGCAGTGTATCAAGATGATCTTACTGCCTATTCAAAAAAAGAGGAACAACATTATGGTCATCTCGAGAAACTCTTTGTGAGAGCATTGGAATATGGGGTTTCCTTTAACCGAAAGAAATGTGTTTTTGGTGTGACAAAGGGAAAGCTTCTAGGGTATATTGTGTCTAGAGATGGAGTGAGAATTAATCCTGAAAGGATAGATGCAATTGACAAGATCCCTCAGCCTAAGAATGTAAAGGGCATTTAGTCTTTCTTTGGGAAGATAAATTTCTTAAGGAGATTTATTACTAATTTTGATGAAACTAGTATTCCAATTTCAAGGATGATGAAGAAGGGATCCAAAGCAGAGTGGAATCAAGAAGTGTACAAAACTTTTTCTAGTATCAAACAAGCTATTAAGGATGATCCTATCCTTAGGACACTAGATTATGGTAAGCCTTTGCAAATCTTCTCCTTTGCTTCATATAATACTATTGCGGCAGTGTTACTGCAAAAAAATGCAGAGGGCTTTGAGCAGCCCATTTTCTTTTTTTAGTAAGTCTTTACAAGTAGCGGAATTGAAATATGATATCATGGAAAAACAAGCTTATGCACTAGTTAAAGCTGTTAAGGATTTTAGGTGTTATTTGGTAGGAGCAGTTGTGATTGCTTATGTACCTAGTGATGTTGTTAAGGACATTTTAGTCCAACAAGAAGTGTCAAGAAGGAGGTGTAGATGGATCAAAAAAATTTAGGAGTTTAATATTGATATACATATCACAAAGCTGGTTAGGGGTATGGGACTTGCAAAGCTCATGGCCCAAAGCAATTTGGATGCCAATCATATAAACATATTGGAGGAAGACCAAAGGCCCTATATTTGTGATATGGATTTTTGTGAATGGTATAAGGACATTGTTGGATATTTGGAATAGACGGTGTTACCCCCTGACATGGATGAAAATAGGAAAATGACAGTTGAATTGTAGGCTGTTAAATATGCTATAATTCATGGACAATTGTGGTGGAGGAGCAATGATGGGGTATTGCTCAAGTGTGTTGACAATGATGAGTCCAAAATCCTAATGGAACAAATGCATAGTGGTGCTTGTGGATGCCATTAAATGGCTAAAACTACTGCACACAAGATTCTTAGATCTGGCTTTTGGTGGCCAACTATTTTCAAGGATGCTCATAATTATGTTAAGAAATGTGATGCCTATCAGAGATTTGTAGGAAAGCTTAAATTTGGGGGAAGTTTTCCCTTGAGGCCTATTTTAGTTGAAGCACCTTTTCAGAAATGGGGAATGGACTTCATTGGTGAGATTGCAAACAAGTCAAGTGGAGGCCGTTCTTGGATTCTAGTAGCTACTGATTATTTTACTAAATGGGTTGAAGCAATTCCCACTAGAAAAGCTACTAGTAAAACTATGGTTGATTTCATGTTAAAGAATATCTTGACCAAGTTTGGATTCCCTGAGAGTATTGTGGTAGATAATGTAATGTGTTTCAGATCATAAGAGTTTAGTTCCTTCTGCCAGCAATACGGGATCCAAATATCTTACTCATCCCCATATCATCCATAAGGGAATGGCCATGCTAAATCTAGTAATAAAAGTTTGATCAAAATACTTAAAAGAATGTTAGACAAAAACAAGAAAGCGTGGGATTCAAAGTTGCAATTGGCACTGTGGGCTGACAGAGTAGCAGTCAAGAAAGCAATTGGTTGTGCACCTTTTGATTTGGTGTATGGAATTTATACTAGGTTGCCTCAAAACAATCTACTGCAAATGTACAAGTTTGTCCAAGAATATGATGAGGAAATGGATGATGATATGATAATTAGGATGGTGACTTGATACAACTTGATGAATCAAGAAGGGATGCACATGAAAATAATATGCAAAGGCAGTTGCAATATAAGAACCTGTTTGATAAAAGAACAACTGTCAAGAGTTTTGAAGCTGATGATTTGGTCTGGATGTGGAATGCCAGACTTGAAGATAAAGGTAAACATGGTAAGTTTGACCCTATCTAGCTTGGACCATATATTATTGATAGTAAATGGGGTGTAGATTCTTATATCCTTAAAGATTTTCTTGGAAATGTTCTAGAATTGCCACTTCATGGACAATTCTTGAAATTTTACTTCTCTTGAAGTCTCAAATCCATGAACAGTAGCTTTAGGAGTAGGTTTATTTTCTGTTGTTCCTATTTTCTATCTTAGGTTAGGACTTTCCTGTAGGTGGTCTTCTATTTCCAGAGATCTGTGGCTCTTTCCCAAACTTGGATTTAGTCATCCTCAGTCAGAGCCACTGTTAGCACTTGTAGAAAATCTCATGTCTCCATGCTTATTCCTGCCATCTCTGTAGTTTTCTTTGGTCTCTTCCATTAAACCCTAAGAAATCAATGTGATTTCATGTCAATTCAAAGGAAAAACCTAGTTGTCTCATCCTTGTTCTATTTTGCAGTCACTTTTTGAAGTCACTTAGGTCCTGTAAGGCATGTGCGCAATTTCCCATTTTATGTTGGTCATGATGTCTCCTTATGATTTTCAAATATTCTTTCCCTTCTCCTGACTTAGAATTTCCCTTTTGTTGGGTAATCTCTTAATGATATGGCATATTCCTTTGTGATCATACGACCTAGCGACTACTGTCCGATGAAGTGATGATCCTATGGCGGTCGCTAGATCTCTAGATATACCCTTGAGTTAATGAATTTGTCTAGCGACTTTGAGACTTTTCAGTCACGTTATCTCCAAATTTGACCAAGGTTAGGTGTTGGGTTTGAATGTTAAGTGTAGCTGCTTGATCTCATGACTTGACCAATGGTTAATGATTCATCTCCCAACTTTGAGATTACTCAGTCCCCAGGTCTCCAGATGCACCTTGGTTAGATAAGGGTTAAGTCAAAGGACAAGTCAGAGATAATGATCGTACAGGTTGCAGAGGATCATATGGTTGTCGTAATGCCTTAAAGACAAAGTAATTGACATCTAACACATAAGGCATTAAAAGGTGATGACACATGACAAGTGTGCTCAACCAGATAGATGGATAGTGTCAGAGGATGACAGGGCGGTTGTGAATGAATTTCAGTATGACATCTAGCAGTAGTGGGCCCATGTTTTGTCTCCTTAGTCGCTTGGTCTCTTGATCAAGATGGAATATTCCAAAGTGTTCAGCGACTTAGAGTTTTTCTTTGTCTCAAGGTCTCCAAATGATATCGAATATTCTCTTTTGATCAGGAGATTTCTCACTGACCATTCAATTAAGATCAGATCTAACACTTGTCACATAGTCTCTGAATGTGACCATGGTTAATGAAAGGTTAGGAGACTCAGAGAAAAAGGAGATAATGTAACTAGAGTTGAAGGCAAGTTAGTGTGATCAGTTCCTGTGTAAGATCAGTGCATCAACGACTGTGTTTTAAAATGAAGATCAAGTTTGAATCTGGGCCACTGATCAGGCATTCTGTGCCATTTGTGACCATTTGCTTTTAAATTTGAATATTTTATGTCTCAGAATTCACGACGATGGCATGTTTTTCAACTTGCAAGACATGGCAGATGGCTCCACCATTTCTTTTCAACTTAGAGTAAGGGCGATTTGAGTGGATTCATGGTTGCTTTTGATTTTTCAGGATCTCCCTCTCATGGAATTGATGATAGAAATGAACAATTTTTTGCAGGGTATGGTGAGGGTTATGATTAGATTAGTTTCAATATCAGAAAAAGGACTGATTCAACCATATCCCAGATTGCTTCAGCATGTGGATTTGATAGAAGATAAATCATTTGAGTGATCTTTTGAAGAAAGATTGATTGACAGAGAGGGCTGCATTAATTTTTTGATAGGTGGTTGTTGAAACCCTTTCTTAGGGTTTCCATCTTCCTATTTATGCCAATTTTCTTTCTATTGTAAGGGTTTGAAAGTTTTGGATTTTTAGGCTTTGTTCCCAGGATATAGCAGACTGTATTATTTGTATGAGATAGAATAGAAACTCCTTGTATCTTTTGAACATTATTGAAGTGGTTTTGATTCAAGTCATATTAGGGTATGTATGTGAATCATCATACTTAATACAATTGTTCCAGTTATAGGTCTCTCCTTGGTGTCAATCTTGTGAGTTTTGAGTTTTCTGATTCATTGCATAGGGTTACTTATGCATATGTTTTACTTATCAGTTCTTGATCTAGGGTCAAGTGAAATATACTATGAATAGGGCATAGACTCATTTGATTTATCTACAAAAGGATCTTATAAGTATTGGTTGGTTTGGAGAGATTGTATTCATGTCTTTGAATCTTTGACAATAGTTAATTCATGTTCCTACATTTGTATTTGAAATATGCCCAATGGATAAGGAACTGATCAAGGATTAGTAAACTCTATTGGATTACATGTTTGATTTGGTTCCTAGCTATATTCTTCATTTTAATATATCAACACCATTTTCAAGCTTTAAATGTTTTGTGGTTGATAGTTGTGAAGTCATACTTGGTAATAGAGAGTCAATGAATGCCTGGTTAGTATTTAGTACTTTCTTACCATGATCTATTGTTACAATCTAGAGTGAAGAATAGTTGAAAAGAGTTTTATAGTTGTCTAGATTAGGTTCACCCACCTTTGTCTTGTAGAGCTAGAAGCAGAAGAGGGAAGTCTTTACCTTATAGTTGGTCCAATTACCTTACAAAGCTTTCATACTTGGAACTAACCACTCCTAACATCAGTTTTAAGGTATATTGGTTTCTTTTCACAGCATAATAGTTTTAGACACCAACACTAGTGAGTAGCCACATTAACTAGGAGGTTCAACTCCATCTTTACAGTTGCACTATTTCCTTGTGTGGTTCACAATGGGACATAAGTTCTCATTGGGTGAGGTAATCACACCCTCTCTTTTTCTCCTTAACTGGTGATGTATCTCTTATCATGATCTTAGGGTTGATAAATACTTAAGTCCCTTGGGGCTTGCAGATTCATTTGTCCCTTTTGATTCAAATAAGATTATCTATTCTTCATGATCTCCTTTACCAAGAGTTTGTATTGGGTCCATACTCTTGCTAAAGTGGGGGCTAAATGTATAGTCGTAAAATAGAAGCACTTCCATTTTAGACTGGTTTAGTCTTCTGAGTAAGTGGTTTGGGGTTATCTCAAGCACCTTGAATGGGTCTTTGACTTGGATCTGGCTTTTTCCCCTATTCTTCCCCATTTCCCACTTTTTCTAGCATGTTTCTAACACCCAAAACTGCAAATTGGGATTTTTGACCTCAGGGTCAAAGTCAACCTTTCTAGATCAAAGTTGACCTTGGCCTTGACCTAAGTCAAGGTCAACCTCAGCCTTCACCTAGGTTATAATTGACCTTTTTCTGACCTAAGGTCCAGATTTCAGATTTCCATGGTTTTCGGATGTCGAGCTTTGGAAAGAATTAATTTCTGCTTCCGGTTCAGCTGTTTCGATCTTCAGAGAAACAAATCTTAAATTATATTTAATATAGGTCCTCTTCTAAGGGTATAGGTCTAATTGGAATTTAATTCTCCTTTGTATGCCTCTCAATAAGATTGTTCCCTAGGTTCATATATAAGGAAGCTTTCTTCTCTCATTTTCTCTAAGAACCATGATCATCAACTATCAAAGACTTAAGAAGTGAAATCCAAAGGTGAAGAAGAAAGATTTGAAGCAATCCAAGCAGCCATTGAAGCATTCATCCATTCTCAATCATTAAAGCAATTCTCAAGCACTCAATTCATCAAGAAGATCCATTGGGGACCATTGAAGGATTCAAGCTCCATGGAGCCCTCTTGTTGAAGATTTCTCCATCCTGATTCCTCCAAGCCTCTTCCTATTCCAAGATCCATTCAAGATTGGTGTTGAAGATCTACAAGAAATTTATTTGAGACATCCTACATTCTACATTCTACATCCATTTGGTGAATGCATACTTGTAGATCCACAGATTCGAATCCACCACAAGGGCTTCTACAAGCAATGTGAATTTGTTCATTTACTTTGTTTTATTTATGTAATTTAAATTATACTTTGAGGTTAATTCCAAAACTGGGGTTTGACCAAGGAAAACTCCTCCCCCAAACAAGCAAATCCATTTTTCTTGTAGGAACTGTATGTGGTAAATTTGGCCTTGTTAATTCACCATACACTTCAACATAGTCCTTCTTCACTAGGTACACACAAGACTGAATATGAGATTATTCATCCTATCTACCTGCATGATTCAACCTGTTGCCTTCTATCCAGACGGGGTTTTTGAAATTGCTTTCAGAACGAGAGTCTCACAACCATGGACCAATCTAGGAACAATGGATTTATCATGATGAATGCAATACAATGCAAGATTATACTGAGAATTGAAAGATGTAAGATAATCTAAGACATGATTTTCAATGCAATTATTCTAGAAATTGAAACTATTTTATTGCAATATGAAATTATTCTATATGAGATATTAAGAAATGAGACAATAATTCAGTATTCTAACAATGCATAAAAGTGAGTGGGGGTCTTTAATGAAGAATGAGAGTTCTTTTATAGACTCTGAGATGATCAGGATAAAAAATTTCCTCTTTGAAATAAAACAGATAGAAAACCCAGTTAAAAATAGAAAGCTTTATTCAAAAGAATACAATAAATTGTTTTTTTCCTGCTTTAACTTTTTTCTTTCTTTGATTTAATTCTGTTTTATTTGAATTAAATTGTTTTCTTTTTCTTTAAAGCACAATTAATTCAAAGTTTCCATTTCTGAATAAAAGAAATATTTTTGATAGAATATTCAATTAATTAAATAAATATGACTGCATAATTGCTTTTTCTCAATTACCTGAATATTAAATTCAATTATTGAAAATGAGGATATTTATTTAATAATTAAATATCATTTAATTCCTTTTTCATGTGTCTCAGCTAAAGAGGGTGAATTTAATTTAATTAAAGTGGTAGGACTTTATAATTAAATTAATTCAATCATATGGTTTATTTAGCCAATAGATATTTAGGAATTAAATATGATGTATGATTAATGCAGATTTAGGATTTTCTACATTTGACACTTAGGTTGAGTAGAGTCAGTCAAAAACTCAGAATTGCCTAGTACAATAGGACTTTGATGATCCAGAAGAATGACAAATGCAACAAAATTGGTTATGTTGGTCCTCTCAAATTTGGGACAAATTTGGAGTGACCATGTTAAATTTTCAGATAAGCAAAGTAAATACCCTTAAAATTTTGTGTGAGAAGGCTCAGTTAGAATGCTTGAAAAGGGTACCCGGATGATTTTCATGAGGTACAAATTGGGAAAAGGCTTCAATGCCTTTCATTTTGCATATGCAGTGGGTTCCAACTCCTGAATTTCAATTCTAATATGTTTAGGGAGTAGCCATTTTGAGGGGGTCACCTAAATCTGCATTTTGCTAAAGTGTCATTTTGCTGTCCGGGGCCGAGTTTGTTTTTGAATATCTTGCACCCTGTTGAGTTTCATAAGCCATAACTTTGGGAATATGTTACATGCATATCAGAGAGCTTATGTTTTAGATCTTAGGTCATTATCAATCATTTTGATAGGTTTTCATACTTCCCAAAGTTGGTTGCTCAGAACTGTTTACATTTTTGTTCTGCCTAGAAATCTGAATAGCCCATTTTGATAGGTTATAACTTTTGACCAGTTGATTCAATTGAGAAAATTCCTTTTGTACTATGTTCCAGTGGTCACACACTCCATATTTTCCAGTTTGTAGATCCTTATGAAATTAGATGACAAGTTTTTTAGAACCATTCCATTGGTGAATAATTTTGATTTCCTGTGTTTTCAAGTACAGAATTGCTAAGTTATCCACTTTGAGGTCTTGAAAATCTATACCCGGGTGAGCATTTTGGATAATTGAGTTGTCCCTCATATTGAAAACATAGGAGTGTACTCACCTGAGGATTTACAGATTCCTGCCAATCCATTTATCCACTTTGCCAGAGCCTTTCCATTTTTGATTTATTAAAAGTTTCACTGAAAATGCAGAATTCAGAATTAAATGACCTACTTTGTGGTTTCCCTGTTTGCACCCGGTTCGAGGTCAAGTGTAATTGAAATTTGATCTACATTTTAGACCTAGGAATGAACTCCTTTGAAGATTTTTAGATATTGACCAATCTGGTTTATTACTTCTCCATGCTATTCCAGATTCAATTTCTACTTTTTCATTGTGGTAAAAACCAGAAAAGTGTTTGGATGCTATTTTTGCAGTTTGGTATCAGTTGAATGGTTTGTTTTCAAAACAAGGTAACTGAGATTTTGTATTCTACATATGAAATTCAATCAGGCTCCAGAGGTTGAAATTTTGAAGGATCTATTTGATGGGTTTGCAAGTTCAGTTTCAGAGGCAGTTTATTCACTTTGCAGTGCAGAATGGAATCAAAATTGTTGAATGGTCATTTTAGGGAAATGATAAATTTCTGTCTAAATGTTATTTTCAAGATCCGATTGTGGGACTATTTTCATTGCATGTGAGTGTACTATCTGACTTGATGGTGAAGTTTCAGAATGTATTTGTCATTTTGCAATGACCGATCCAAAAGAGATTTGTGGTGTTTCTACATTTGCATTTGCATAATATTCTGGTAGTGCTAGGTTTGATTATTAACAGCTTATACCTGAAGATGAATGTGGTGAAGCCCTCTTGCATGCATAGTTATTGCAGATGAATGAAATTTTTTCCAGGTATCATGGTCGAATTGCTTGTTCCAGTCAAATTTTTTAGGCCGATTCCAGATGCCAAATACTGAAAATGAGATGAAGTTGCAAAGGGGTATAAATTTTGAAAAGGATGGATGAGCGACATACAGTTTGCAAGTATCAAAGCATAAAAGGGGTTTTTATCGGATGGTGTAGTTGTGATTGATTTGATAACCATGTATGTATAAATGGAAGCTATGAACAAAGCATTAACAACCATCAGAGCTTGAACCGAATGGGGGCAACAATGGATGAATTTTGCAATGAGTTTTCTCAAAGTCTACAAGTTAATGAGGATTTTTGGGACACATTCCAACTGTGTATGCTCTGTCTTTCACAATTTTCTAGTCTCATACCTTTCGAGAGGATTGAATAGTGAACTTGCGCAAAGTGTTGATGGTCTAGATTATTTGAGCATAACTCTTATGGACGCATATTTGCAGTGGCATGCTGACGGATGGGAAAGATGTACATTTTCATCATGGTCATCAAATAAAATTACAAAGTATGGTCTCATAGTTTAAAATAATTGCTAGATGTGAACAAAATGGATTTGTTGGTTAGATTTTAGAAATTTTCAGGCAATGCAATCGACAGGTGTAATGCCATTCACAGAGGAGATGTAACTAAATCCAAGGGGAGACAAAGTATGTAAAATCTATTAAAAACCTTGGAAAATACTAATGTCCATGCCTTTTCCTATGAAGACTTTAAAATTATTAAATGCTTTTTCATATACAAATTGCAAAGTACCAAGCTGGAGGTCTGCGATGATTTGGGGGAGTTTTGAAGATTTTCCTCTGCAAATTGAAGTGCCATGAGGTCTGCGCAGACATAATGAGAATGAAGTTGCAAAACACATCAAATATGTTAGACTTGCGCAACATATTATTTAGAATGAACTGCAAACTAAAGTGCCATGAAGTCATGCACAAACATATTGAAATAGAGGCTGTGTAGCATTTGGTAGAGAAGCCCACAGGGATGAACAAAATACCATTTCCAGTGCAATGGAGGTCAGCAAAAGAGGATTCCAGATTGCGTAGAAGGGTAAGAGGATAGCGCAGGAGACCAAGATGAGCTGCACAGAGAATAAAAGTTAGAAAATATATTAAATTGGAACCAACAAATACCTTGAAGCATTGCGTAGCATATTTGGGAGGATGTTGAAAGTTTTTGAAACATTAAATCGCAAATGTATTTGCAAAAAAAAACAAAAGGAGCCAGCATCTGTTGCGCTATGTACAAAGAGAATTGAAGTTTTAATTCAGATACAATGCAAAGATTTAATTCCACAGTTTGGGAAAATTGCGCAAGGGATAAAGACCAGTTGAATGGTCTGCGCTAAGTAATAAAGACCAGAGACATAAAGGAGGAGTGAAAAGCTGCAAAGCATATCAAATGCTAAGTGAAGTGCACAAATAAAGAAGGTAGTAGCTGAGTATTATGAATGTTGTAATTAAAACTGTAATTTTCCAAACATCTACGCTACATTTGGATTGAAATCTCACGCCATGAAAGGAGGAAACTTCACGCAACTTTTGGGGAAAGTTTTTTGAAAGGTTTTAAAGTTAATTTTGCAAAGGTAAATCCACAACAAGGGGCACCCAGAGTATTAGAAGACATTGGTGGTTCCTATTTGAAATAAAAGAATGCAGTTGGTGAGTAGTTTATACAGGGAGTTCTCAGAAAATTTGAAAACAGTAAAAATGAGTTATCCCATATTGCCTGTGCGGGGGCGTTTTTCGTATTTATATACTAAAATGCTTAGTATATGAAATAAGTAAGAAAGCCCAGAGGCTCTTGGTGGGCTCTTGAGGGCTGGAGGAATGGATGCATGGGGAAACCACTACATTTTAAGATGAATTTCAAAAATGTCTTTGAAACCATGAAACCCATTATCCTACATTCATGCCTCAGAAGGATTTCAGAATCCTTATAAGGAAAAATGAAAACATGTTAATTTGAAGGAAGGTGAGGAGGCTATCCACACGCATGCCCAGTCATCTGACCACCTCAGTTTCCATGCATGAAAATGGAGGAAAACAAATTTTGATGAAAATGACACGTGGCATTCGGTCGTGTGGTCGCGAGAAGTTCCGGTCGTGCAGTTGCGAGAGGTCAGCCGCCAAAGGAGATAACCATGGAGACTTGGTGACTGAGTGCTAGTGGTTAGTCACGCAGTTGGGAGATGCGTAGGATAAACCACCAAGACTTGGCGATTGACCACTAGCGGTTAGTTGCAAAGTAGCCAGAAGGGAAGATGACTACCGCAATGAGGAGGTAACCGCTGGTCGCATGGTCGCTAGATGGGAGTTAGCCGCTAGATGCAAGTCGCTAGGTCACCCAAGGTTGACAATTGAGTTGAAATTTTCTGGCAACTTGGAGACTAAGTGTGGTCGCGTGGTTGCCATATGCAGATAAACTGTTAGATGTTGGTCGCATGGTCACCAGATTTAACTATGGTTAGTAAAAATATTCAGAGACCTAGAGAGCAAGAAGAAAAGTTAACCAGGGTTAAAGACACAGTTAAAAGACTAGTTTATAGCAGCAGATCAACATATGCTACATGTCAATTTATAGTGGCTTCTGGGCTTAATAGGCAGAAAATAGGGTTTTCAAAGGAAATTTAAATGATATGCAGATTTTAAAGAAAAAGTGCATAGTTTGCAAAAGTATTTTACTTCAAATATTAAGAGATGCATTCCGGGAAGATGTTGCAACACATGAAGATCAAATTTTTGCAGAGAGAAGAATCAGATTTGGACAGAATGAAGATCAGAGAAAAGAATCAGATTTGCACAAAGGGATGAGATAGAATGCACATTTATTTCATTTAAAATTAGATTTGTGAGAGCTTTTCGGGAGGTTTTGTGAGCAGATATTTTCTCAGATTTCAAAGATATTTTGCAGATGGAATTAGATTGGATGGATTTCTCAGTGGAAAATGATGGATATTTGCAAGGGATAAAATCAAATTTTAAAAAGACAGATGGAGTAAGTTATAAATAGAATATATCAGATATTTTGAAAAGAAGGAATGAGTGCAAATCAAATTTGAGAGAAGGACAAGTGTTTGCTAGACAGAGTTTTAAGGTTTCTTCTCTTCTATATCTTTCTTTCTTTTCTCAGTTGTAAGGGTTCCTCTCCTCTGCTCTGTTTTGGGGTTTTCCATGCAGGAGTTCAGAATAGGTCCCAATGATGTTGAATATATTACTGTGATGTAAATTTCTCATCTTGTCTCAGTCTTTTAAGCTTCTTGTTTGGATATGTTATGACAAAATTTGTTAATGAAATACAGTGTATTTGCTCCTCTTTCATATTTTCTTGTCTCTTTATACTTTGTTTGTGCTCTAGTATGGTTTGTTTGTAAGGCATTCAAAACATACCTGCTATAAGATAGTGTGTCTAATTGCCTATGAGTTCCTTTGAAGGAGAGGACTAAGTTTCATAAGCAATTTCAGAGAGCAAAGCATTTTATAAGGATTTGATGAAGTGATATGAATTTGAGAGGATAGTTTGTAAGGCATTCTATCTCAACTGCATGTAGTTTGTAAGGCACTCTATAGTATCTTTGTTAGTTTATCTCTATTGTCTCATGTTTTAATTGACTCTTTGCACAAGGATAGGCACTGGTTAGGGTTTACTATTCAATTTTTATTCGATCATCAAACATAAAACAAATATTCAAGTATATCTTTGTCACTAAGTGCATACCTATTGAAAAGGGATTGTGTTAAAGTAATACAGTTCATATTGATGATTTCTTAGAGAGTGAATCAAAAGGTTAGCCTTACTTGAGTTTAAACTCATAAAAAGAAGAAGGATACACATCCTTATGCCACTATTATTTGTTATTACAGTCATAGTATTCCCTGTCAAGCTCTGTTTCAGATTGTTTCCAGTCATTTGAAAAGTGGTATCTTATTGATATAATCAGAAATATAATAACATAACAGCGAAGACCCAATCCACCATTTGAAGTTTACTTGAAACACAGTGAACTATCTAGGTAATACCTGCCTGAGTCCGTGGAGCTCAAAAATGAAAAAGGATATTATCCAATCCTTAGCAATTAGCCTTTCTCTTGCCTAAAAGAGGTTGCATTCGAGTATACAAGGTATACTGTCATCATTAGGTAAGTGTTGCAAGAAAAAGTGCTAACAAATTGGCGACTCTGCTGGGGACAAATAAAAGGACAGAAAGTTTAAGATGTTTAATTCGTTGCTTTGCTGAATCAACCCAGAGTCTGGTCATAGAGTCATGTGTTACAAAAAAGAAAGGACATATTCCTTATGTTTTATAAAAAGAGTCAAGTCTGTCTTTTGTTTGCTGGAAAGTGTCTGGAAGTTTTTAGTTTCTCCAAGATAGTATTAAAAGAATCTCACTATTGGTGAGTGGTGACTCTGAGCTCTGATTTGCACCAGTGTGCACATTGAAGAAATATTACAAAAAAGATGGACTTGCAGTGATAGTGACAACATATATTTTACATGTTTTGAAGCTAATTTAAAGGTGTTCTCAAAGCACATATTTTGCAACAGCTCAAGTACATCCAGGTATTTTCAAAAGTTTTAATAATTTTCCTTATCAAGTGATTGCAACACTAAAGAAAAAAGGAATAAGGTGTAAAAGAAGTTTACATGTTTCAAGTTTTACTTGCATTTTTGCAAAATCTGAATGAGATATGTAATAAATGAGAGTGGCAGTTTGTAATTCTTTTGGACTGCTAAGATGTCATATTCTTATGATTGGAGGGGTAGTAGTTTTTTTGGGGCAATCAATTTTGAGGGTATCCCTCGATACCCAAACCATATTCCATCAAAGGTTAGGGAGCGTTTGCCAAAATTTGCTGGTTTTGGTGAACAGTCAGCTGAAGAACATTTAGAGAAATTTGCTAACTTGGTAGACAACCATAACATTTCACATGAGGATATATTGATGAAACTTTTTATAATATCCTTAGTTGATGTTGCAAGAAATTGGTTTAAAGACCTACCTCATGGCTCAATAGAATCCATGGAAGCATTAGAGGCTTGTTTTATTAAACGATTTAGTGATTTTGAGCAGTCTGGTGATGTAGAGCAGTATGAGGATGAGGAGCACAATGATGAACATGACATATCTAAATTAAAAGATCCTATATCAAAAGTTGATCTTATCAAAGAAAAGACATATATGTTGAGGCAAAGACTTCAAGAAAGCATGGTGTTACTTTTGCAAGAGCACATGAGCAGAGAGGAAGGAGAATCACCAAGTGATTTTTTCACAAGATTTGTTGATAAGCTAAAAGGCTACGGTATCATTTTTTGTCCTCTGGATCTTGTATGGGTTGAGTTATTTGTCAAGATTTGTTTTCCCCATACATGCAATTTACCAATTTCTTAGAGGGCAGATTTTTTTCAGAAAGATATAGAATGGATAAAAGGTTTAGAAGATGTTTATTCTAAAGATATATCTGATGTTGAAAGCAATGATAGTGAATCTGAAAATTTTGAGATTATTGAAGATGCTGATGATAAATCTAATTGTGAAGAATATAATGAATCTGATTTTAAAGATGACTATTGTGTGTGTGTAAATGGGTACCTATTGAAAAAGACACAAACACTCAATAGATCATTGCATTAGCTTGAATGGTTAGATAAAACATGCAAAACCACTAATATCGACCTATTGCCTGCTAACTAGGA
>MU224313.1:3555048-3569597 GCA_018584345.1 Thuja plicata | reverse complement strand
CAAAGTTTAGAAGAATATTAGTTAGTGGAGGAATAAAATAAATCAAATTTATTTTATAATAAGAGATGGAAGGATAATATATTAAATTAAATTTAATATATTATAGTATTTAAATAGAATTTAAATATAAGAGGAAAAATAAATTTATTTAATTAAATCAAATTTAATTAAATAAATAGAGGAATATAACAATATAGTAAATTAATTAAAACAACTATAATGTTAAGGATAAATATTAATAAAATTAATACTGAGTTGGAATAGACAAATTTAAGTGTCTACATTTTTCCCCTCTTTGATGCGGTGTCAAAATTTGGCATCGCGTCAAAGAAAAGAAAAATGATGGAAGAGGATGTGCCCCCTCGAGAAAATTGGCCAAAATGGCCAATTTGGGCAAATTTTTCAAAAAAGAGAAATTAGGGCAAAAAAAGAACGGTAGAAAAGGAGTTCATTAAAAGATCCCTTATAAAAGGGCAAAAAGGGACCACAAAAGGTCATTTGCACCAAGAAGAAGAGGAAAATGGCCAACTTGAGAGACAAGCAGCAATTGGGGGAGCGAGTTCGAACCTATAGACGTCCAGCATAAATGGGGGAACCGGTGAGTTCGAAAACCCATTGTAATTAATTTAATGTTTTAATTAGTTTTTTATTTTTTAAAATTTTTTTGACTCATGTTAGAAGAAAAAAGGGGGGAAAAGAAAAAAACTTATCCACCTGTTCCAAACAGGCGGCTTTGCCGCGCAGCCGCCTGTTTGGTGAAAGGTGACTCTGCCGCGCGGGGGTTGCGGGCACAGCCGCCCGTCCATAGACGGGTGGCCCCACCGCGCCGACAGTGGGCGTAGCTGCCCGTCCATAGATGGGCGGCTTTGCCCTGCAGCGGCGGGCGCAGCTGCCTGTTCGGGGGCGGGTGGCTCCGCCGTGCGGGCGGTGGGCATAGCCGCCCGTCTATAGATGGGCGGCTCTGCCCTGCGGGCGTAGCCGCCCATCACGAACGGGCGGCTTCGCCGCGTGGGCGGTGGGCGCAGCTGCCTGTCTATAGACGAGCGACTCCACCCTGCGGGCGGCAGGCGCTATAGACAGGCGGCCCTGCTGTGGGTGGCAGGGGACGTGATTTCCTGTCAAAAGATAGGTTTTTAGACAATGTGGGAAGGGGATAGAGCATACCGCTAACAAGAAGATTCCAATAACGGGTTAACGAGAAATAAAATCTCCTAGAGTTAAAAATTAGGCTTTATGTTAGATCAAAAATTGACCAAGATTCATTGGTTGCAGGAACTCGACCATGTGATTAGGTCGAAGGAGCGGTGGCCTGACACGATGGAGCTAACAGAGGAGCTGATAGCAGCTGAGTGGGGGCATGTAATATTGTGCAAACTACACCATGTCCATAAGTGGCCCCGACTAAGAGCACATAATGCGCTCCTGACAGCACTGATTAAGAGATGGCACTCAGATACATCGAGTTTTCATCTACCAATGGGGGAGGCGACAGTGACATTGCTGGACGTCTGGAGGATACTGTGGGTGCCGATCATGGGACATATCCCCGAGTACCGGGTGGAGGGGGAAGAGATGTACCTAGAGGCGAGCTTCAGGAGACAGGTGGATCAGCTGTCGATATCACGTTAGTGGCTGACATGGCGAGGGGGATTATAGGCGAGACTACCCTGACTGGCACTGTACTTGGCAGAACTGATAGGAGGGAGAGTGATGGCAGATCACTCGGGACATGATTTTCTGATTGGATGGGCTAGAGTGCTAAGCCGGATGCTAGAGGAGGAGGAGGGCATAGTGTACTGTTGGGGGTATACAATTTTGGCAGAGGTATACTATGATCTGCACATGTGTGCTTATCGTAATCAGAGGACTATAGGACCAGGTATGACATTGCTGCTAGTCTGGGCATGGGAGCACATCGTAGTAGTTAGACCACTGCGAGGAGGGGGGGAGCGACAGCGATATGAGCCATATGCATGTCGATACAGGGCACCATTGACTTATGGAGATGTGAGATCAGTGGAGCTGTGGCGGAGGTGATTGGATGAGATGATGCTCTTTGAGTGGATGCCATACAGGGGCTGCGAGGTGTGGGGATATTGGGATGAGCAGCGCGGAGCAGAGGATGGGAGTCTAGATAAGGATTTTTAAGGCTATATACAGACAGATTGTTGGTTGATTGGCAGGACAACATTTCAGATATCCTAGTACATGCCATCTCGAGTTCATAGATAGTTTGGGATCATACAGGATGTAGTACCAGACAGCTATCCTCATCCTCTTGTTTCCAGAGAGGTAGGATTATTATGGGGGATAGGGGTGGATATACAGCTGGCCAGAGTGAGCTGGAGAGGGATTCAGGTAGTACCATGGACAGTGGCACAGGCACAGGTAGAAGATGCAGGTAGTACTATGGAGTATGGTCAGTGGTGGGATAGGCATAGGCCAGTGAGATTGACCGAGCTAGGAGATGAAGAGGAGTCAGAGAGTGAGTCAGAGTCAGATGATGGGGGTGCAGAGGGAGATGGGGATGAGGTGGGAGATGATGACAATGATGGTGGGGAGGACAGAGGAGCACCGATGCCAGTGGTAAAGAGGATCAGATTATTTCAGTCCATAGAGCAGAGGAGAGGAGTGGTCCAGAGGCCAGCCGAGGGAGGCCCACCATAGGTACAGAGAGGATCAGGATCGAGGGCACCAGAGAGGGGACAGGGACAGGGAGATGAGCCAGCACAGGGGGGACCTCCAGATTGTATGCAGGAGGATGAGGGTAGGGGACCAGAGGATGATCAGATGACCATCCTTCAGGCAGTCCCACTAGGCGTGCCAAAATATATGCAATAAAAATACCTGCAGCTGCACAACAAGTCAAAACATGCAAACACAAAATATACTAATAAATCAAAGCATGTAAAGAACTTGAAACACAACTAAATTTTCACTACAACCTCCGATGAGCTAAAACAAGTGCACCCAAGACTTGTTTGATTTTCTCTTAGAGATTTTGTTGGTGTGCTCTCCCAACACAATGCAATAAATGCCACTATGATGAATGTAAAATGATAAAGATTTGAGCACAAGTATGTGAAACTTTCCCCAGATCTTTCAAATGATGAATGCAAAATGCAAAATCTATGCTAAGACTGCAAATGCAAGAGATTAACTACTAGATTGAGATGAAAACTAAACTAAAGATGAACATGTAAGATTTCAAACTAAACTATGAAAATGAATCTAAACTATTATGCAAAATGTGAGATCTAAACTAAGTGCTTAAGTGCTCAAGTGTGTAAGAATGCAAGAATGCTCAATTCACTGACTAGTTGCAAAATGAGGAGTGAGGCCTCCTTTTATGGATTTGCTTATGAAAATGGAGGGCTGAGATTAAGTGGTGGAAAATGAATGGCTAAGATGAAGGGTTAGGTAGGGTTTTGGTGGGAGTGAAGGAGATTAAAAGGCAAAAGGAATGAGTGGCTAGGATTAAATGGTTAAAAGAGGAAAAGTCAACCCTACCTTGAAAAAGGTGATTGTGCACATGATTAGAGGTAATCCACCTTTAATCAAGATTAGAGAAATAATTAGCAAGAGGTAAATTTAGATAAGGTAAAGAGATTAAATTAAAATAATTTTAATTTAATCAAAGTTTAGAAGAATATTAGTTAGTGGAGGAATAAAATAAATCAAATGTATTTTATAATAAGAGATGGAAGGATAATATATTAAATTAAATTTAATATATTATAGTATTTAAATAGAATTTAAATACAAGAGGGAAAATGAATTTATTTAATTAAATTAAATTTAATTAAATAAATAGAGAAATATAACAATATAGTTAATTAATTAAAATAACTATAATGTTAAGGACAAATATTAATAAAATTAATACTGAGTTGGAATGGACAAATTTAAGTGTCTACAAAATATTCAGAGACCTAGAGACCAAGAAGAAAAGTTAACCAGGGTTAAAGGCACATTTAAAAGACTAGTTTATAGCAGCAAATTAGCATATGCCACATGTCAATTTCTAGTGGCTTCTGGGCTTAATAGGCAGAAAATAGGGTTTTCAAAGGTAATTTAAATGATATGCAGATTTTAAAGAAAAAGTGCATAGTTTGCGAAAGTATTTTATTTCAAATATTAAGAGATGCATTTCGGGAAGATGTTGCAACACATGAAGATCAGATTTTTACAGAGAGAAGAATCAGATTTGGACAGAATGAAGATCAGAGAAAAGAATCAGATTTGCACAAAGGGATGAGATAGAATGCACATTTATTTCATTTGAAATTAGATTTGTGAGAGCTTTTTGGGAGGTTTTGTGAGCAGATATTTTCTCAGATTTTAAAGATACTTTGCAGATGGAATCAGATTGGATGGATTTCTTAGTGGAAAATGATGGATATTTGCAAGGGATAAAATCAGATTTTGAAAAGACAGATGGAGTCAGTTATTAATAGAATATATCAGATATTTTGAAAAGAAGGAATGAGTGCAAATCAAATTTGAGAGAAGGACAGGTGGTTGCTAGACAGAGTTTTAGGGTTTTTTCTCTTCTATATCTTTCTTTCTTTTCTCAATTGTAAGGGTTCCTCTCCTTTGCTCTGTTTTGGGGTTTTCCATGCAGGAGTTCAGAACAGGTCCCAATGATGTTGAATATATTACTATGATGTAAATTTCTCATCTTGTCTCAGTCTTTTAAGCTTCTTGTCTGGATATGTTATGACAAAATTTGTTCATGAAATACAGTGTATTTGCTCCTCTTTCATATTTTCTTGTCTCTTTATACTTTGTTTGTGCTCTAGTATGGTTTGTTTGTAAGGTATTCAAAACATACCTGCTATAAGATAGTGTGTCTAATTGCCTATGAGTTCCTTTCAAGGAGAGGACTAAGTTTCATAAGCAATTTCAGAGAGCAAAGCATTTTGTAAGGATTTGATGCAGTGATATGAATCTGAGAGGATAGTTTGTAAGGCATTCTATCTCAACTGCATGTAGTTTGTAAGGCACTCTATAGTATCTTCATTATTTTATCTATATTGTCTCATGTTTTCATTGACTCTTTTCCCAAGGATAGGCACTGGTTAGGGTTTACTATTTAGTTTTTATTTGATCATCAAACATAAAACAAATATTCAAGTATATCTTTGTCACTAAGTGCATACCTATTGAAAAAGGATTGTGTTAAAGTAATACAGTTCATATTGATGATTCCTTAGAAAGTGAATCAAAAGGTTAGCCTTCCTTGAGTTTAAACTCATAAAAAGAAGAAGGATACACATCCTTATGCCACTGTTATTTGTTATTACAGTCATAGTATTCCCTATCAAGCTCTGTTTCAGATTGTTTCCAGTCATTTGAAGAGTGGTATCTTATTGATATAATCAGAAATATAATAACATAACAGTGAAGACCCAATCCACCATTTGAATTTTACTTGAAACACAATGAACTATCTAGGTAATACCTGCTTGAGTCCATGGAGCTCAAAAATGAAGAAGGATATTATCCAATCCTTAGCAAATATCCTTTCTCTTGCCTAAAAGAGGTTGCATTCGAGTATACAAGGTATACTGTCATTATTAGGTAAGTGTTGCAAGAAAAAGTGCTAACAGGTTAGAGTTGCAAGATGCCAATTTTGGGGTGTTGCATTTTGCCCCTCTTTGAATTGATGTGCGAGCAGCGCATTGATTCAAAGAATAGTCTAATGCCTGAAGCACATAAGAATAGATTTGAAAATTGATGATGTGAAGATTTCAGAGCCATCTCCAGAACAGAGCTTGACTCTCTGAAGTCCAGGTTAGGTTGCCAAGACGCTGGTCAAATAGATATCTTTCACAAGACTATCCCCAGAATGAGGCTCAACCTTCAGGAGTCAGTGTTAGATCACCCCGACACCTGTCCCAAAAGATAGTAAAATAGAGGTTTTAGGACTATCTCTAGAACAAAGATTAGTCCCCCAATATCTAGGTTAGATCGCCCAGACACTGGCCAGATTGACATCTTTCACAAGGTTATCCCTAGAATGAGGTTTAATCTTCAGGAGTCAGGGTTAGATTTCCCCGATACCTGTCTCAAAAGATGGATAAATATCTTTCACAAGGTTATCCCCAGAACGAGGCTTAACCTTCAGGAGTCAGGGGTAGATTGCCACAATACCTGTCCCAAAAGATAGATTTCAAGAATCATCTCCAGAACAGAGCTTGATCCTCAAGAATCTGAGTTAGATTGCTCAGATGCTAAAAATATGTAAGGAACAAAGATGCCCTTATTGATTGTGGGGTATCTAGTTTTGACTGTGAGGTACAAAAAATTGAACATTTCCCAAGTGATGAGATGCCCCTAGCAATGAGGACTTTCAAAAATCAGATCAGATTGATTGAAATAGATTTAATGATGTAATCATCCTGCCCCCTCGAGAGAGAAATAGAAAGATGACACGCCATATTGATGATGGAGAGCAAAAAATCATAGATAGATGTTGAGTCAGAGATCAAGAAGAACTCAGAACAAATTATGGAAGAATTTAGAAGATTTAGAATAAATTTTGAGTGATTTTGAGGTCTGGTTGACCAAGTTTGACTGGGGTTGACTAGAGTTGACTTTTGAGAAAAAAAAGTCAAAGAATTCAAAAAATGATGATATGATAAGATTTTGATAAGAAAGTGACATCAGAAAGTCGACTGCACAAGTGTCCGATCGTGTCAGTCTCAAAAATTTTAAAATGCGATTTTGAGCTATATAGAAGTGTCAGATTTGGATTTTGATCACAAAAATGGATTCAGAGCATATAGCTGAAGATAGAGAGTGAGGATCAAACACTTGGTCAGTCATGATGAAACAAAGACTCTAAAGAAGAACTCCCCTATGTATGAACCCAAGAGAATGCAAAGAAGAGAACACTGAATTGCTACCACAATGCAAGTCTAGAATGAAAACACAATCCTATGCTAGATGCAATATGAAAATGCAATTCTATGCTAGATGCAATATGAAAGTGCAATTCTAGGACATGGTTGTGAGACCCATCGTAAAATAATCATCATTGAGTATTTTTTTGGAACGTCAAAGTTGATACAACCCTTACTAGCACCACAATGCAACCATAAGGATATGAATATGACTCTTCATCGGATGAAATGTAGGAAATGAACGTAAGTACCAGGGCAAAAAATCCAAGATGACTTGAACATTATTTTCAGTTAATGTTGCAAGAGTACACCAGTATCGGGCATTCAAAGCCAAGATGACCATGAGTGTGATTATGCGTAAACAAATAGATCAATAATAAACAAAACAATAACAAACAGAGCAATAACAAGCAAGGAGATAGTACCGACCTCACCATGGTGTACAAATAAATAATATTGAGGGATGTGAGGCTATTCCACCTTATTGCGGGAGCTCTTATAAAATACACCCTGTTGATTTTACATTTTCGAATCATCGAGACTACACCAACAAGCAGTAGACAAAGAAAATATCAGTGAAATCCATAAGAATAAACAACATACAAAGAAATATTCAATCATAGCTCAACATGTTTCAAAGTGTTGCGAATGTGGATGTGTATGAGGTGTTAAAAAAAAACCGTTGTACTTGTTTGTGCATTGTGTTTGATTGTTATCGATAGATGTTTATGTTTAAGGTATCCAATGTGCATTGAAAAACACAGATGTGTCCAAAGATAGTGGTAAAAAACACTGTTTATGGTGGTGTTGAAAAACACCAGGTTGTGTCAGTAGCAAGTTGTCCTTGAAAAATGACAAGATTACTGACTCAGGTGTAAACCAAAGATGTGATCAAATGGGGGACCCATGCCCCCAAGTAACAATGAATAACTTGACATATGTTGTGAGGAAAAATGAGATTTGATTGCCCCCAAGCTTATGGCGCTGAATCAATGACAAGTCAGGAGGGTTCGCAAAGGAACCAGAGTGTCACGAAAGTGATCGAAAGATATGTACAAACTAAAGCATAGAATCGTCAAGACCGAGTATCGATAGATAGAGAGTTTGAGGATAACTCCAACTATAACAAATGTGAGCAATCTCGATAGAATAGCGACAGTAGGTAGACACAGTGAGAACCACTGGTGACTGACGCGAGAGAGATGCTCAAATAAAATAATCATAGTATAAGCTATACATCAGTAGGCAGACACAGTGAGAACCATTGGTGACTGATGTGAAGAAGATCCTTAAAAGATAAAAGGACAGTGCCCCCTAGATCAGGAGGGTTGCCCTGAGAGTATGACCAGTTTCAATCCATGTGAGTTGGTGTCTTGACGGGAACTAAAAGCAAATGTAAGCAGGAAAATAGGAAAGAAGCAATGCAGGAAAGCAAATGCATAAAGCCAAGTGGTGCTACAATAGATATAGCATTGTGGAACAAGAGGCACCTATTTACCAGGTTTTCACCTTCTTGGAAGAAATTTTTTTTTTGCTACCATGACGCCTGTTTGCCAGGTTTTCATCAATGGGACCTTTTTTTTTTTCTCTTTTTTTTGTATTTTTCAAATTTTTTAATTTTTTTATATTTTTGGAATATATCATTTTTTGGAGATACATCAAAGCGCCTATCGCTAGGTTTTCACTAAGATGATCATTTTTTCAGGAATTTTTTAGATTTTTAGAAATTTTTTAGGACTTTAGTATATACATGAGCATACTGAAGATGTCTCAACTATAGAACCGCTTTAGATGAAGAGCGTTGATGGGCTCTTTGAGTTGTTCTCCTTCAGTAGTAGAGAGTTGATAGGTACCAGACCCAAACACTACAGTAACAATATATGGACCGAGCCAATTAGGTTCAAACTTCCCTTTTTGGATATGATGTTGCTGATTCTTAGGGTTTTCCCTTAGAATGAGGTCACCCGCTTGGAAATCCCTTGGTCTGACCTTCTTGTTTTAGCTTTTGGACATCCTCTTTTGGTAGGCTCTCAGGTGATCGAATGCTACTTGGCGACGTTCATCGAGTAATTCTAGCTCTTGTAGCTGAGATATTCTGGTATCTTCATCAGTAATGAGGCCCTTTAGAGAGACTCACAGAGAAGGAATCTTGACCTCAATAGGTAGCACAACATTTGCTCCTTAAACCAATGCATAGGGTGTAGCCTCTGTTGGTGTTCTTATACTTGTCCTGTATTCCCAAAGAGCTAGATTGATCCAGAGATGCCAATCTCGTCTGGACTTATGTACTGTGCGATGCAGGATCTTAAGGATTGTTTTGTTGGATGCTTCCGCTTGTCCATTTCCCTGAGGATAATAGATGGAAGACCAATGTTGAGTAATTTTAAATTTAGAGCAGAGCTCTGTCAAATCCTTGTTTTTAAATTGTCCCCCATTATTCATGATAATTGAGGAGGGTACACCATACCTATAGATGATATAGTTGAGAATAAACATAGCTACTATTTTTCCACTGGCAATGGTGAGAGGGACTTCCTCCACCCACTTAGAAAAATAATCCATAGTTGTAATGATAAACTTATGTCCATTGGAGGATGAGGGGTAGATCTATCCCACTAAATCAAAGGCCCATTGTTGAAATGGCTAGAGAGTAATGAATGGAATCAACTCCTTGGCTGGAGCATGAATCAGGTTTCCATGTAATTAACATTGTTTACAGGACTTAGCAAACTATGTTGCTTCTTTTTCCATATCTGACCAATAGTAACCAGCTCTAATAAGTTTGCGGGCCAATGTCAGGCCATTAGAGTGTGACCCACAGATGCCTTCATTCACCTCTACTAACACTTGTTTGGATTCATCGGGTTCTAAACACCTAAGGAGGGTACCGTCTAAACCACATCTATACAAGTCATTAGCGATGATGACGAACCATGAAGCACTACGGATTAGGTGACGTTTCTCATTCTGAGAGTAAGTGTCCAGAATAATCTGGTCATGTAGGTAGGAGAAGATGTGATGGTAGCGGGATGAGTCATGTCCTATGATAGAACAAATCATCTGAGAATTAGGGGAGTCATAGGCTAGGTAGCGTAATGTCTCCACAGGAATTCATGTCTAAAATCATTTTTAGGCATCTGTAACATAGAGGCAAGAGTAGCCATGGCGTCTGCCGCTTTATTATCTACCCTCGGAACCTATTGAAATGTGATATGAGTAAAATACTATTTAAGATCATCAACCAACCATTTATAAGGTATCAACTTTTTGTCCCTTGTCTGATAGATATCATTGACCTGATTGATGACCACTGAGAATCTCCAAGAACATTTAGTTCATCCACACGCCACTGAAGGATGATCTTCATACCGTTGATGAGGGCTTCATACTCAGGAATGTTGTTCGTACAAGGAAACAAAATTTTGTATGCTTTTGGTAATAAGTACTGTTGAGGTGTAATGAATAGTATCCCAGCACCTGACCCCTATTGGGTAAATGAACAATCAAAAAACATAGTCCATGAGTGATGTGTAAGAAGTAATATGGACTCATTTGGAAATTCAATGTGCAATGGTTGATGATCAATTAGAGGTGCTTCTGCCAACTGATCTGCTATTGCTTGGCCCTTAATGGATTTCCTTTCAACATATTCAATATCAAACTCACTGAGAAGCATGATCCATTTGGCTAGTCTACCTGTGAGGGTAGCTTTACTAAGAAAGTATTTTAGAGGGTCAATTTTAGCAATTAGACGTGTAGTATGAGCCAACATATAGTGTCACAATTTTTGTGAAGAAAACACCATTGCAAGGCAAGCCTTCTCTATGGAAAAATATTTTATTTCATATGAGACCAAATTTCTACTGATGTTATAGATATCCCTTTCTTTCTTGTGCTGATCTTCTTGAGCCAATAGGATACCCAATGATGTATCCGTAGCAGATATGTAAAGTATAAGTGACCTCCCTTGAATGAGAGGCATCAAGATTGGTGGGTTCGCAAGATACTACTTGATTTGTGTGAAGCCTTCATCACATTCTTTATTCCACTGATAAGCCACACCCTTGTGCAAAGTCTTGGTAAATGGTTGTGACTTGTCTGCCAGTTGAGAGATAAAATGCCGGATAGACTACAGTCGGCCTTGAAGTCCTCTCATTTGTCTGATATTTTTCAGTGGTGGCATTTCCATAATAGCTTGTACTTTTTTAGGATCCACTTTAATGCCTTTGGCAAAGATGATATAGCCAAGTAACTTTCCAGATGTTACGCCAAATGTACATTTCTTAGGATTGAGGCTTAGACTGAATTGTTCCATATGATCTAGTATAGGACCTAGATCTGTAAGATGTTTCTTTCGGTGCATGCTCTTGGCTAAAGTGTCATCCACATAATCTTCCATTGTTTTATGCATCATGTCATGAAATATGGTGGTAACCACTCTCTGATATGTAGCACCGGAATTTTTGAGTCCAAAGGGGATGACATTCCAATAGAAGGTGCCCCAGGCACATGTGAAAGCTGTTTTCTCTTGGTCCTCTGGCACAATTTTTTATCTGGTTATAACTAGAGAAACCATCCATTAGTGAATGCATTTCATACCCAGCTGTCATATCTATGATCATATCAATATTAGGAAATGGAAAATCATCCTTAGGACATGCCAAATTCAGGTCTCTGAAGTCTGTGCAGACTCTTATAAATTTGTCATGTTTTGATACCGGAACAATAATAGAGATCCACTCTACATAATCAATTACTTTGATAAACATTGCCTTAAGCAATTTCTCCAATTCAGCTTTGACAAGTAGAGCTACATGTGGATGCATTTTTTGAAGCTTCTGCTTGATAGGCTTAACACTCGGTGCAATGGATAGATGATGCATGATGAGATTAGGGTCTAATCCTGGCATGTCTGAATATTTCCATGCAAAGTTAATCTTTTTGTTTCTGAAGAATGTAGTGAATTCCTCTCTTTCTGCCTCTGATAGTGATTGTGCCAAGTGAATAATCTAAGGTTCTGCCTCTATACCCAAGTTGATAGGTTGAGTTGGTTCAATAAGAACAGATGATCTTTCCTAAAAATGACTCGGAAGCACATCAAGTATCTCATCCGCAGGCACCTTAGAGAGGTTTTCACCTTTGGATACATCTTTTATTTTGACTATTTTAGGCTCTGATACTGCCACAAGGTGGTTTTCACCATCAGAGAACCTATTTTTTCTTCTTTTTATTTTGTGACTAAGATACTTGATGTCAGCCTCAGTCATGTTGACACTTGCTTCACTAGTAGGAGACGTTACAGGTCTGACAGCGTGTAGGTAACAGGAAAGAGTGTAATCATTCTGGAACATAAGGACTTCATTATATGGGGAGGTAGAGTTCTAGTCTATAAGTTTAGGATGGAAAAGTGAAATAGGAGTGACGGGTTCAAGTGCATTCACGGTATAATCATCAAAGGCATGGACAAGAAAGTCAAGACCTAAAGCGATCTCATCCAAAGGTATAGTCAAATTCCTTTGATTCCTAGCGACCATAGTAGACGACATGTTAACACCTAGGGAGTCAGACTCATGTGACCCTACACTAGAATTTTCACCTACTTTGAGAAGGTTTTCATATACATTAGCTATATCTGTATCTCTGTCAGAAGTGGCATATGACAAGCTGTCGAACTCATATTTATGGGAGTCTGTTTCATCATTAGGTCTCATGTTAAGAACGTGGGTGAAATCAACCCTTTGTCCCTAGTTGGGATGAGTTCTTCCTAGAACTTCTGCTATGGTCAGATGAGCACCTGTTGACCTAGGTACCTCAGTAGTGTTTGTAGCATCAAATTCCTCTTGTGTAATGAGAAGTGACTAGAATTCCTGGTCAAACTGTTCTTGAAAGTGTGGTGGTATGAATAAATTACCCTAATGACTAGAGTTCAGAGTATATATTTCTTTCCACTCTTCATAAGTTAATGGAGCGATTGAAGTGGTGGTATCAAAATCAATGTCAGTGTCTACTGTACTGACACATGGTACAAAGTTATCTGGCTCAGCAAAGAATGCTGCCAGGTCTGGTGGAATAGGATAAGGAAAAGTATCCTCATCAGAGCTGTCTTCAGGTTCTGCAATTTTAGGTGGTTCTTCAGGTGTTGGTTTCTTATCTTCTCAAGGTACAAAATTATTTATTCCTAGTTGGAATCTGAGTTTTTGGAAGCCTATACCTGTAGAGTCATGTGTTCTGCGACCTATAGCTTCAAGTGGTGCAATCAATCCCTTATGATTCGCACCTATGGGACCATCTCCTTTATAGCCAAAATGTTTCTTAATAGATAAACCTTTACCATATTGCTCAGGGTTTATGTCATAAGGAGGAGTATTTTCAAAATTTTCTTCTCCTTTATAGATCCAAGATTTGATAGCTCTATTTTCAGCTTCTTCTTCTAATGGTACTATGGCTTGTACAAAGGTACCACCATACTTTGTTGGAGGAGGAACCGTAAAAGGTTTAGTATTCTCAGAAGGTCTCCCAAAAGAATGGGGAGACAAAGGAAAAGATGTAATAGATAATACAGGTCCAATATGATATCCTCCCATATCAATTTCTTTGAGAGTCAAGTTCTTTTCCATTTCTTTTAATTTATCCTCAAGGATTTCAATAGATTCTCTATTGGTAGGTACAAGGATGTCAGCAGATTTTGTGAGGGCATTGCAATCATAGCGTGTATTAGCAGGTATAGTCACTTCAAAACCTTGGAATGGGAACTTAATGCACTGATGATATGTGGAAGGGACAGCTTTCATTTCATGGATCCATGGCCTTCCTAACAGGATATTGTATGCAAAAGGGATGTCAAGCACTTGATAGATAACATCTCATTCAATAGGACCAACTCTAATTGGCAATACAACTAAACCCTTGGATTTACGTTCTTCTTCATCATAGGATTTAATGGTAATATTTTTGCGAGCATCAATGCAATCTTCGCTATAGCCTTACTCAACAAGGAAACTAGCAGAGAAAATATTTAGGCCAACACCGTTATCTATGAGAACATGGTGAACATGCTTTGGAACTATCATGACTTCAATGTGTAGAGGATTATTATGCGGGTGACTCAAAGAATGGTCATCTTCCTCAGAGAAAGAAAAGTAATGTGAGGAGGTCAAGTGACCTACCATAGATTGAAACCGGTCAAGATCAAGATCTTTTGGGACATTTGCCTCAGTGAGGACTTTGTCCAAGATTTCCCTATGAGCATGGGGAGATTTTCAGGAGCTCAAAAATAGTTATCTGAGCATTAGTATGTTGTAATTGATCAAGAATGCTGTAATTGGTACCATTAGATGAGGAACCCACTTTGGGATTCTTAGTAATAGAGTCAACCTTAGCTTTGTCTGAAGGTTGAGTTGATGTAGATATAGAAGGCTCAGGGCCTTTAAGAATGACCTTAGCGTGAGATCGAGTAACGATATTAGCACTCACTTGAGACTATCCTTGTTCAGAAGACTGAGGTGTAGACCCTTGCAAAATGAAAGGTGTTTTGGACTTAGAAGTATCTTCCTTTCCCTTAAGAATGAGGACATTACAGTATTCAGTGTCAACAGGTTCAACCATATTAATGACATTGTCGTTATTGGTGTAAGTATAGTT
>MU224313.1:3500130-3543712 GCA_018584345.1 Thuja plicata | reverse complement strand
CTTCCTCTTTACTCTTATTTCCAAATGATTGATTCATTTATGCATTGATCCTTTCTTTGGGGTTAATCAATTTGGATCCTTCCTTTGTGTATCTAAGGATAAAAGGGGAACATCTTATTTACCCCCATATTTTAAATGTACATTTCTTATGTTACAAATGGTAACAATCTATTTTCCTTTTTTATTGATTTTTCTCCTCTTAGGTTCCAAAATAGAACCACTAATTGAAACATCCAAATTCTTTTGACAAGAGGAGGAACCCTCCTTAACATGACTCATCGCTACTGCACCATAAAAAACCAAACTAGAACAAATACTTATCTGTAATGAAGTGAAATACGCTTTGCAAGCATTTACACATTTCTCTAGAGACCCTAGATATATATAAATTTGTATACCAATAGGGGTGTCAGTCCTCCACTCCAAATTCTCTTTATCGGGTAAGGATCTCATGAAATAGAATGCTATGAACATGATTAATGAGCCAAATCTAAATTTATAACCTTCCTCAATAGTCATCTTCACATTATCAAGAAAATTATCTAACAACATCTTGCATAGATCAAATTAAACATTCCCCCTAACCATCTTGTGAGAAATATAAATATCGACAACCAAAGCGGCATCATCATGATTCTGAAACTGAATTTTATAGGAAATTCCATAGGCAATGTAGGAATAGGCAACAAGCAACTAAGAGGGGGGGGGGGGGGGGGGGGAANGGGGGGGGGTAAATATGTTTCTTCCAAAATAATTAAACCTTCAAAACCTTAAACCTTTAAAACTTGAAACTCTTTATCACTTTAACCTTTATTACTGATTTGCAATGTGTAAAGCATGTAAACAAAAATATGAAAAAATCAACACCACATGACACAAATATTTTTATCATAGAAACCCAACTAGGGTGAAAAGTATGATGGGGTTCATACCCACAATAAGACTAGTACCTTGTTAGAAGTATAGACTTATTACATTATGGGCAATGCACCTACATTGAGGCACACTGCCTAGAGTTTACTATTCAATTTTCATTGTGCTACAACCCTAAGGAAGTCTCATTGACTTAAAATCACAATTAAAACACCAATCTAAGAATTCATGAACTATATGATAGCCTCTACCTATTCCTTGGTTAGTTCTATTTCAGTACAATCAGACCCCTCGCTACAATTCCCTCATTCACACTCAAATGAGAAATCTAGCCTTTATTAGATCTATAAAAGTGCTTCACTAGAAACCTCTTCCTTCTGCAATCTTCCAAACATTGGTGCACACACATGACAACACAAATAAAACCCTAATTTACCATATTTATCAAGAACTACGTCAACAAAACCTAATCCCCACTCATTCAACTCTTAGCGCCAAAATCAATCATCAAGATCACTGTGAATTTTCTAAACATTGGTTAGATCCTTCACAAACACCTTGAGATCATAATCATAACCCTAAAATCATAAATCATTGAACTTGGTCACCTTTATCAATATAAGTTGCCAACTCATTGGGAACATAATTGTAGAGCATCCTTAGGTATCATGAATCTCAAACAAACAATCAAATCCATCACACTCATTAGATCTATCAGAATTTCATGTTAAACCTCAATAATACTGTTGCCCCCAACAGAAATACTTGTAAATGCCTTGCGGACCATCAACATCAAAACCCATTTGAATGGTAGACACATTACTATGTCCTTAACACATTCTTAGTTGTGCAACCAAATATCTCAGCTTGAGTTCATGCGCAAAACCATTCTCTGCAAATCTGTCACATAGGCAAATAGTAAAATAACTAGTCTTCATCTGTGACATCATAACTTGATCAAATCATGGTGTTAGAAAATAAAAATTGACATGGACCATGTAGAAAACCTCTACATCATCCCATGAGGTGCGTGAATCCTTATCTATAGTAACATTCCTACACCATTCTTCTAATCACCTTGTGTTACTAGAAAAACTACACAACAAATATCTAGACTACATAATAGACATGTTGACATCAATGAAAACACACCTAGCTTGCCAATAGGAAAACATACCCCACCACCATATGAAAAAGGGTATTTATGTGGAATGCATGTTGATCATGATCAATAGCGATAAAATTATTCACCTCTTCAGAACTAATTGATTTATTTCCTGGTACATCTCCAATCTGCACAATCCTATAATATCTTCAATTAGTTTCTTTGTCACCTAATAGGGCTTATCCAACATTAGTTTTCCATCCTAAAACTAACTTAGAAAAAAATATAATGAGCTTCTCATCAAAACACCAGGGGAATTCTCCCCGTATATCTAAACCAAGATTCTATATATTTTTCAATTCTTTCATGGACAAACAATTCTCCATCTATCTAATTCTTCAATGATCAAATTCCTCAATCTTAACCTTCTTCAACACTTTTGATATGATCGCACCAGTACCACAAATGACCAATTGTGATTCCATACTTCACAAGTTATTTATTCAACATTTCGCTCAGGCTTTGCTAAAAAATTCTAATTTTTCTCCTTGCAATAGTGCCAAATGATTTCAAAAATTTACATTTATAACCACGAACCTTCATATTTTTCTTTTTTCTAAAAATTAAATATCACTGACTTAACTTAGTCATACTGCACACATCAATCGTTTAATAACTACAATTATTATCTATCCATCCATCATACTAGAGATAGGATAGTTGCAACTGGTATTGCCTCAGAGTCGGGGAAGTGAATAATATAAAAATTTAATACTCCCCCCGAGCCAAAGTATTTAGATCAGTTATCATAAGAGCTAGTATCATGATCTGGTAACATAGGGATCTCTTCACCAACAACTTATTTATTCTTCCATATCATTCTAGTCTTCTAAGATTCAATTGAAACTAAATCATTATTCCTTTCTCCAACATTTACTGAAGGACCACCAGATCTGCATGTGTTAGCATAATGACCATATATGACCACATTTAAAACAATTAACATTCCTCTGTCTTAATCTCTCTGATTGGATTCTAGATCTGCATTGATTAGCCTTGTGACCATATTTGTGACAAACATAGAAATTCCCATGAAAGATATTGTTCATTCTACTTCTCTTAACTGAATTAGAAACTTGAATTTTGCATTGACTTGCTTCATGGACAAACTTATGAAAACTAAAACATTGAACCTTCAATTTTTTCCTCATCTTACATTCAACAACCTTATGTCCAAAATTCTTGCATATGTAACAATAAACATTAAAATATGTACCTTTGAGCATTTGGTTTCCTTACCAAAGGCCTTCTTGTAGAAGTATTCTAATTCTTGATCTTTCCAGCTACCCTATACATCACCTCAAATTCAACTACCTTTTCTTTGCCTTTTTCCTTTAGATCTGAACATTCACCGGTAAACCCTAATCCTTCTTTATCTTTGTGATTCTTCTATAAGTCTAATAAGTGATCCAAAATAGTACTACTCTCACAAATATTTTCTTTAGATCTCAGTTTCTTCAGTTCTTGATCCAACTTCTTATTTTCTTATGACTTCAACTTGATGATATTCTTTATATTCTCTTCATATTTCTTCCATTCTTCTAAACTATGAATAGAAGTGTTCTTCAAATCTCCTTCAGTTTGCTTCCAATATTTTAACTTATATTTGAATTCTTCTTTTGTACTCTTCCAACCTTCCTTTAATGTTTTCAATCCATCTCTCATAAATTGCTCATAATTTGTCTTGTCATTCAACATCCTCTCTAATTCTGCCACCTTTTCTTTTGATTCCTTCAATTCAAGATTGACTTCCTTATACCTTTCTTTGAACTTCTAGATTATTTCCCTCAGCTTACTAATACATCCATTCACTTCCTTAAGGTTTTCTTTCAACTCCTCATTTTTTGATTTGGTACTGTCAATGTCTCTCATCATGATCTACCAATCCTCATTAGCATAGTATCCTCCTATCTATTCAAACTACCAAGATCTCCCTCAAGTGGTTAAGCTCTATTTGCAATGGACCAAGCTCTGATATAAATAGTTGAACAAGCCAAATAACTGAGAGGGTGGGGGGGTGAATCAGTTATTCATGAACACACATTAAATTTTTTACTAAACCTGTAAGAACTTAAATAATTTAGAAACTTATAACATGTGTAAACATGAAAGAACAAAACCATCAACACAAAGAACACTAGAATTTACGTGGAAACCCAAACTGAGAGAAACCATGAAGAAACTAATTCTCATGAAATGAACACCAGTTAAGGTGACATCAGTTAAGTTGATTTTTACAAGGGCTCACTGCCAGTTTTCTCACTAAGGGTTGGCTCACTTTCGCTCGGGCTAACTACCCTGAAATATGTATATGGGTAACTACCAATACACAATATGTTTGATAATAAAATGTGAAATGATAAAATTTCATCTGACTATTCATGAAACATTTCTAATTGATAGCACATAGATCATCAACAACAAAGATTTGCTACAAAACCTTTGCCAACATACAACAACTTATGCAACATAGTATATAAGTCCTTCTTTTTGTATCACTGAACACCTTTCGCACCACTACTTGATATACCAAAATAAACTCACACTATATCACTTTTGATTCTCTATCTTCAGCTTACACATCTATGAACACATTTATTCACTTATTCTCTTTCACTTCTCATATCTCAGATACAAATTGGTTTTATTTATTTCTACAAGTATGTGATCATACACATGTTGGCCACACCAAAAGAGTGTGTCACCCACAATACAAAAAGATATTACAATATTATTTAATACACTACCACCAATCCTAAATCTAGGTCATACTTAAGATATCTTTACAAAACATTACCAAGGGACCTAAATATAGGTCACACTTAAGATGTATACAATGCATATTAAATTCACCGAAATATAGGTACCATTAGAATGCCACAACCAAGACCATGTCTTGATAAATAGAATATATGTACCCACTGATAGATCCTGTCCATAAGGTGATACACCTTTTATGTCACAACCATATGATGAACTTCAAGAACATCTAGATATCAGAAACACCTAGAACAACATTGTAAGCACAATAGTTAACAGGTTTAAATAGAAAACACCACGCAACTCCAAACACCGAAAGTATACAAGTATACCAAAATATGGAATCCATCAGTAGAATCAAGTACACTTGTCGCCAAGTACCTAAAATGTATGTACTGAACCTATTCTATATAAAACTAAAACCACTGATACTCTACCAACAACATACCAATAACCACAATTGTTCAACCGATATTTCCAATAACCAACCGATACCTCCAGGTAGTCGGTATGAAGGTTTTGATATCAATGATAATAATGCCAAAAATATAACAATATGTCTAACAACTATTTGTAGTGTGGTTGTGTGGAAGTTCAAATATTTTGGTAAGTGAAAAAGATGAATAAATGTTTATTGTGTAGGTTTCTCTAATATCAATCATTAATTGAGAAAGAATTCAAAAGATCTAAAGATCAACAAATTATAATTGATGAGATGATTTGATAGAGAAAATCAGGGAGTTAACTGATTGCATGATGGAGAGAACTGAGTGCATAATTTTAGTGAAGTGGATTGATTGATTGGTGAACTTAGAGTGAGTGGTAGTTAAGTGAGGAAGGTGAAGATATTAATAGGATTAAATAATTAAAAATTATTAATTTTTTGTGCAAACACAAGTTATTTAAATAATTAAAATTAGAATGAATTACATCTACCTCAATGTCCATGGTAGCATTAGACATGTGTTCCCATTCATAATCATATGAGTATGTGATATCCTCATTAGATCTATTTAAAAAATCAACAATAGTTACTTGATGTACCCTATTAGCCATTTGTGGATCAAAGTGTGGTAAATCTAGGACATGTAAAATTTTCACCAATATCCCCCAGTTAGGATGCACATCTTGTTGTTGAGGGATTTCTTCATGAGAACCTTCTAGTGGTTGGACTTCTGAAGAGTCTTCTTCTTCTTCTTCCTCTACTTCTTGGACATTAGTTTGTGATAACAAAGGAACATGATTCTCTAGTTGTGCTACAAAAGTAGGTACATATCTTTCTCCTTGATATTATGGATCCTCAGTACCAATGTTTAGTAATATTTCATATGTCTAAGGTACAAATTCTATTTCTTCCTTTTCTTCATCACTTCCTTTATCAAAGATTGGACCATGTCTTGAGGTGGGATGTTCTAAATTGTTATTGAAACCTAACCCTATTTTGTCTTTTGTGTCTCTGAATTACCTGTGTATAGGCTCAATGAGTCCTTTTTTCTTATCTCCTAAAGGTGCCCTCCCTTTTTATCCCATTTTTTTAAGAAGGTCATAACCTTTTCCATACTTTTCGGGAGATATCTAAACATGTTTTACTTAATTTTCTCTCCGTTCCTCTTTATAGAGCCAAGCCAAGACTGCTTTAACTTCCTTTTCATCCTCTTGAGAAGTAGAGGCTCAAACCATACCAGTTGGTTTATGAATGTATTTTCCTTTCAATGTAGTAGGTGTGAAAGAGGGGGAGGTTTTCCCATAAGATCTTGGAGACATGGGAATATTAGCCAATGATGGTTTCATGTCTAGTTTGTATTCCCCCATGCTAGTTTCTTCAAGTTTTAGTATCTTTCCAAAGCTTCTCATCACCATGTCTTTAGAGGTTTCAACTGGGAATTATTTTGGGACTTCCTTATTGTGAGGAACCATACTATCTACTTTAACATTGTTGTAAGTGTAGCTTGAATCTACATGAATTGTCACTTTCACCCCATTGTGTGGGAATTTGATGCATTGGTGGTAAGCAGATGGCACTGCTTGCATTTCATGTATCCAAGGTCTTCCTAGAAATATGTTATAGGCCAATGGTAGATCAAGAACTTGAAAAATCAAATTTTGTTCAATTGGTCCTATCCTTATTGGTAAAATAATTATCCCTTTGGATGGTCTTTCATCTTCATCATAAGCCTTGATGGTTATCTTACTTCTTGAATCAATTGTTTCTTCTGAAAGGCCCAATTTCTTGATCAGATTGAGAGTACATATATTCAACCATGTGCCTCCATCTATCAATACACATTTTACATGGGATTTATGGATCAAAACTTCAATGTGAAGGGGTTGATTATGGGGATGAGTCAAAGATTTGTCATCTTCCTTTGAAAAAGAGAGGTAATGTGGAGCTGATATGTGATTGACCATTTCCTGGAACTTGTCCACATCTATGTCTTTTGGAACATTTATGGAATGTAGGGCTTGTTCAAGAACTTCTCTATGCACTGAAGAAATCTTTAATAACTCAAATATAGAAATTTGAGCCGAGGTCCTTTGCAATTGGTCTACCAAGTTATAGTTGGCAGATGGTATAATAATTGTTTGTCTTGACGTTGCTGGTTTAGGAATTTTTACAATAGGTGTTTTAGGTGATGTTGCTTCTTTAGATGAGGAAAAAACCCCTTTAATCATGATTTGTGCTTGGCTTTGAGTTACCATGTTTGAATGTGTCGACTTGTCTTTGACACCTTTGATAGTGATCACATTGATTGATTCACTTGTTATGTCCAACATATTGATCACATTATCATTATGAGAATAGGTGTAATTGACTTCTTTTCCCTTTCCTTTAGAGGCTTCTTCTTTTTCATAGTTTGGAAATGGTTTATTATATGCTTTGTGATCTTCATTAGAGGTATATCCTTCCACTTTGATCTTGCCTCCCTCAATGAGGTATTTTATAACGTGTTTGAGTTTAACACAATCATTAGGATTGTGTCCTTTATTTTTATGGAAATCACAATAGACGTTATCATTCCACCACCTTGGTTTTACTTCTAGTTCCCATAGTGTTGACTCTGGTATAGTGAGGACTTTGTTATACAAGAGAGTCTTCAAAAATCTCTCAAGAGGTTCTCCTAATGGAGTAAAGGTTCTTTGAGGTCTAGACATCCAAAGTTTATTCTTATTGGTGTCATTGTTCACTCTTGGTATTGTGGTTGTTACCTTAGCTTCTTTGCTTTCTTGTAGGATATTTGTGAGATTAAACACAACTGGTTTAGCATTTGTATTCGAGGCTTCCACCACTCCATCACTAACAACATTCTTGTTCTTCTTCCACCACCTAGGTTTGTTGTTACAGTTTTTAGATTTATTATCACTTTGGAGTGTGATCTCTCCCTTCTTGACCATAACGTCTTCAACATAGATAGTGTTCTTGATCATTCTGTCAAAACTAGGAGAATCTTACATTTGTAGAGCACAGTTCATTTTAGGTACTAAGTTATTGACAATATTTCCATCTTTTCAGATTCAGGTATTTCTCTTGAGTACCTTGCAAAGATTCTCCTCCACCGTTGCAAAAAGTGTATGAAGGATTCACTCGTTCATTGTTTTGTGTTGCAAAGATCCATAATGGTAACATTGTGTTGTATGTTGTAGGAGTAATGTTGGACAAATATTTGAATCAAATCCTCAAACATTTGCACACTTGGTGTGAGTTTGGAGAACCATTCCATAGTATTTCCACCTAGACTTCCTAGAAATAGCCTCATTAAGTATGTTGGTTCGTGCATGTATATTATGCTTAGGGCACAAAATTCTCTAACATGGTCAAGTAGATCCGTTTATCCCATATACTTGTCATATTTTGGTTGTGCCATGTTAGGTGGGAATGTAACCATGTTTATGCTCTTGTCAAAAGGAAACAAATGTATGTTCTCCAAAGAGTATTTCTTCATTGGTTTAGTCTTCTCTTGATTGAGTGTTGCAAGTTCCGTTTGCATTTGGTATAATTTATTTGACAGTATTGAAATAGGTGTTTGTACTTCTTATTCCTTCAATATCTCAACATCATAGTCTTTAGGAAGTTTTACTCCAAGAGAAGCTAAGTATAGGAAGTATTTTTCTTTGTCTTCCCCAATGATTGTTTCCAAGGTTCTTTGAAACCTCCTACTTTGTTTGATTTTTTTATACTCTTCTTCTGATATGTCTTCATCGCTATTGGAACCAAACAAAGTATGACCGTGATTTTGTTCTTCTTAACTTTCTCTATCATCATGGTCTTGGCTATATTCATCAAAAGAAACACTCCATTAGTGACGAGGTGCATCCATTTCAGGTGAGTCTTGATAAAAAAGGGGATTTCAAGATGTCTCTCCTTGTTGAAACTTAAGTAATCTTGGAGGTCTCTCTGAATCGTCATCAAGTTATTTTTTACATCTTGTGTTAACCATGAAAGCTGGGTCTCAACTTTGTCAAAAGTATTCCAATTATGTCAAGAGAATTTTTTGAATTGTCCAAATAAGTGTGTCCAAGTTGTGAAAAGGTATGTGTAATTGTTTAGAGTGATTAACTCTAGCATGAGAGGCTTAGAATGCCTTGATAGTGTTCTAGGAATAAAGAATATTTTTTGAGTGAAAAGACAACACGATTTGGGACCAATTGTAAGAATCCAAAAGGACATGCAAGGTAGACTTCCAAATAAAATGAGAAACAATGATAGGTGGACCAACAAGAGAAACAAGACTAGAATGAAGAGAAAAAAGGGTATCCAAAACTACAGAGCTTCTGAGTGTGACACGTGTGCAAGTAACCTTTTTCCTAGATGTGACTCACCAGATGTGAGCTTAGATTTATAGAATGCAAGCTTGTTCTTACTAAATATGAGCTTGTGCTTCCTAAATGCGAGCTTCTTTACCAGATGTGAGTCAAGAATAAAAAAAAATGAGCTTGTTTCCCATATGCTAGCATGTTCCCTAAATGTGAGCCAGGAATTACCAAATGTGAGCCTCTGATAGGGTTTGTCTAGTTTTTTCCACTTTGTCTCAAAGTACATGAAAATGTGTTTGACTCCATAGTCTGTCTAATAATTTCCAGAATGTTTCTGAACAACATGAATGTTAGTGATTGTCAAAATGTTGTTTATTTGGGGGATTTATCTTTTCATTTGCATTTTTGACACATCAAGAAAGTTTTTTAGGTGACCAAACACACACCTATTCCCTATATTCTAGGCATAGAATAAAAATATTTTATCATAGAATCAGGTACACACTCACATGCTAATCAGAATATAGTCATCACCAAGCACACAATGGCTCCAATCATGATGTCGTATTATCTGACTCTCAATGCAAGTGAGGGCACAAAATGATGAGTATCTTGGGGCAACTACTATTTGCCTTGAAAAAATATTATCACCTTTCATAGATAAATTGGGTTGTTTTGACTACAAAGTGTTTTTTTATGTTTGGGAATCCGTTCACAACCATTCCCAAAATAATTTCACAAGGAAAAATTAAATCGTATAGCCCTATGAGTACTCAAATGTATGTAGTCTCGCAAGAAAGATTCAAGAGGCTCCGCTCCACACACATCTAAGCATGTCCAAGGAATGATGTCAAAATTCCAAGGACAAAACTGACTACGTCTTCCGAGGCTTTGGCATTCAAGGAAGCATTTTGATTATAGTGAGATGGAAGGGCTAGCGTTCACCTGTCCTCACTTGGGTCATTCTCAGGAGATTTTTTCCTCAACCGACAGACCCTCTAATATTTTGAAATAAATAAAGAGGATTGGCAGCTTAGGAGTCTAGATTTATGATTCTTCATAAAGAAGAAGAGAATACTCTCCTATCCATACCATTTTCTCCTATGAAGCACATCATGGAAGTTTATTCCCTTAGATTATAGAACTCAAAACCTAATCCCCCATATTGATTTTATGATTTTCCAACTTGGGAAAAGAGCATAATCCTCAAGTTGGACCAAGAATTGAATTTAAATCCGATAATTAAGTGCCTATTTAAAGAATTTGACAAAAAACATTTTTGAGAAAATTAAAAGTTCATTTACTCCAAATTCTATTCAAATTCTAAATTTATGTTTGAGGTTCTGATTTTCCATGGAGGAAAAGAGCATACTTCTCTAATCAAGTTAGGAGATGGTATAAAATGTGTTAGAATTTAAGAAATTTCAATGAAATTTGGTTGATCGCATGAGGGAACCTACAAAACCACTTGTTAGTAGTTTTTCTCCATCTTCTCAATCAAAGAAATATTTGGCAGCACCCTGCAATAACTCATTAGACTGCTTAACATCCAAAAAAATTTAGGGTTAGCTGGTTAGTCATCAAGTTTTCAAAGCATACTAGAAGGTTAACCAAATGCGATTGAATTTCCCAGATGTGATTCAAGAATTAATAAATGCGATTAAGGATCTTAAATGCGAGCCTTTGCACTAAATGCAATTTGGGAATTATAGTATGTGAGCTTTTACCAAACACAATTCAGGATTTGTAGGATGCGATGCAAGATTTACAAGACGTGATCCCCTTTCCTAGATGCGAGCTTTTGTAAATAAAGGTGATCCTTTGATCCTAAATGTGATCCTGTACCAGAAAATAGAGAACAAAAATAAGGTTAATTAGCTCAAAAATGATGATAAATATGGAGCTTTGCCCCATGGTGGATGCCATAAATGTGTGTGTAAATATTGTACCTGCAAGCTACAACACAACACTTCAATATGTCATTATATTAATGGTTAAAACTATGAATATTGAAGGAAAACATAAGGAAACCATCAAAATTGACATATTTCTTCCTATCTAAGAAGAGTGTGATTCAATGCTATAATTGCCCTCAGATTATGCATAAATCAATGACATATACAAGCCTAGAATGAAAGATTCAATGAGAAAATGAAACTAATTTTCATGCAATGTTCCTTTTAGAGCACCAAAGAAGATTTTGTAATTATCTATGTGAGTTCATGAACTAAGAGTGCATTTATATTTCTAGAAATTAGAGCAGCATAAGAGTATAATTGAAATTCTAAGAATTGAGGCCAATTGAGCTCAAAATTCAATCCTTTATAGAATAATTTGAGAAATGAGTTGTTGAGATTGATTTGTGAAGAGAGGTGGAGATTGAATCTTTTGTGATCCATGTGAGTGAACTCTCATTGGTTCATGGATTGAATTTCCATGTGCAAGTGATAAGTTTTAATTAGAGACTTTAGTTAATTCCTTTTAATTAATTACTTTAGCCAAGTATTTAATTGTTTTGATTTGATTTAAATAGGCCAAGGTAATTAATGTGAGTTAGTGATGAAATCACTTTGATTTTAGGAGATTAAATTGATTTTAATGAATTATGCCAATATTTGAATAATTGACTTGACATAATTAGGGGTATGATCACACTTAGGGAAAATAGGGTCTCTAGTTAGAGTAGACCAAATTAGGGTGGTTACACATCTAACCAACTCCAACTCACTTGGTCATGCCAACTCACATGCACATGTGTCAATTGAAACCACAAAAGAAAACACATCACTTTACTACACACATGGCATGCCAAGTGGATAATTCACAATAACATAATTTACAAATTAATACAATGATAAAAAATTACGTTTAATAAATAAAAGCATAACAATGAGGTTATATCTTCCCTTCGATTTAGCCTTGGATTAACACAATAATCACATTAATTCATCTTTGATTCCCTACATTTAAATTCTATGGTCAATTTCCTGCACACTAGATCAAAATATCAGTACTTCATGAAAAGAGACATATATACATATAAAAATCTAACATCAATGATTATCATAAAATACTTCCAACAGTACTAGAATTTATAAAATTCATCATAATTTAGGATAACATATACTATTAGATTTCCGCAAGAAAAAATATACAACTCATCAACTATCATAAAATCTCATCATAATATAACTTCCAAAAATTCATCTATCATAAGCATCCTCAAGTATTGCATAGTCAAGACATCATATAAATTTTTTAATTTGACTTCATATTCATTCAAAACCCATATCCAGAAATCCATTTAAAATCAAAATGAAATAAGAAGAATCCAAATCAATTCTCTAAATCATATCATCAAGATTAGTAAATCTGAGCATATAAAGTATATCCTAACATCATCAACAAAATATAAGAATCATCATATAAAGTCTAATGATATGAAGTCACTGTCCCAAAAGAGTCTAATATATCAGAATAATGTATCATCATGAAAATCAAAATATAAAAATGTTAGCTGTGCTATGAAGGGTCAAGGTGAGGCCTCACATCCTCCCCCATAGGCAAGAACTTCCTCCTGGAGTTCATAAAAAATATGGAGATAATCTAGTCAAATCTGTGTTGCATCTTCCCATGATTCTTTGACCTCATCATAACAATCCCACTGGACTCTAACCTGGTCCATCTCTATGCCTTCAAGGGCCAATATGCGGATGGGCTCCAAAGCTAATTGTCTATCTGACTCCATCTGCAAGGCATCCCAATATATAATAGGAGACTCAAAATAAATATATCTCCTCAAAAATGAAACATGTAACACATTGTGGAAGTGTGATAGGCTATCTGGCAGAGCTAGATGATACACAACTGGGACTATTCTCTCTAAGATCTTGAATGGTCAAACAAAATGAGGTGCAAGCTTAGAGCCCTTTTCGAAACAAATTGGACCCTTGTGTAGATGCATTCTCAAGAACACTATGTCTCCAGCCAAATAAAATCTATCAACCCTCTTCGCATGAGCATATTTCTCCTATCTATCCTAAGCCTCTCTAAGAATTTTTCTGATTAAGATTGTTTGCTGCTCCATATCCCTGAATAACTTTGGCCAAATGGAAACTCTGTCCTCAATCCTGTCCAAAATCAAAGGCGTCTTTCATGATATACCATATAAAGCCTTATAAGGTGGCATATCCAAATATGTATGATGTCCATTATTATAGGAAAACTCAACCAAGTGTAGGTACTCCTCCCATCAAGACTAATGATCCATCACATACATGCACAACATATCCTCCATCACCTGGTTGACCCTCTCTATCTGGCCATCTATCTTAGGGTGATAGGATGTACTAAAATTGGGCCTGGTGCCCAAAGATTCCTCTAGCTCCCTCCAAAAGGAGGATGTGAAGAGAGAATCCCTATTTGAAATGATCTTACAGGGGATGCCATGAAGTCTGAAAATGTCTTGCAAGAACACCTCCACTGATTCTAGTGCTGTGAATGTGGTACACATGGGTGAGAAGTGGGTGACTTGAGTTAAATTATAAACTATCACCATGATGGCATCATGTCAGAAAGAAGACATAGGAAAACCAACAATGAAGTCCATGAAAATAGTGTCCCACTTCCACTCTAGTATCTCATGTGGCTGAAGAAGCCCACCTGGATGGTGATGCTTCACTTTAACTCTTTGACACTCAAGACAACTAGCCACAATCCTAAAAATATGAAATCTCATGCCTAGCCAATGATAGCTGCCTTAAATATGCATGCACCTTCTTAACTCTGGGATGCATTGCATAGGGTTCTCTATGAGCCTTAGGAATAATTAAATCACACAATCCTCTGGAAGAAGTGACATAAATGCATCATCTATGGTGTAAAATCCCATTGAAATCTAAGGAATAATCAACAAATCTGTCCTCAAGCGGTCTTTGAGATCAAATCAACTGATAAATATGTGAATAAAAATCATCCTCAAGAAAATGCTGCAATATAGGCCCTCTCGAATCCATGCTAGTGGACATAGAAGAAATCTCATGTTGCTTCCAACTTAAAGTGTTTGTGGCAACATTCTCCTTCCCTTTGATGTAATAAAAACCAAAATTATACTCACATAGGAACTCCATCCATCTCCTTTGTCGAGCATTAAGGTTCGACTGAGTAAATATATATTGTAGACTCTGATGATCTGAATGAAGCTCAAAGTGATGGCCTAAGAGGAAGTTTTACCATCTCTCTAATGTATGCACCATTGCTGCAAGCTCAAGGTAATGGGTAGGATAGTTAATCTTGTGAGTCTTAAGTTTCCTAGACTCAAAGGAAATAGCTTGACCATCCTGCATAAGGACAACTCCTAAACCATCTAAAGATGCATCTGTACAAACAATGAAATATGCTGAAGGATCTGGCACTATAAGGATAGGTGCGCTGTTAAGAGCCTTCTTGAGATGCTAAAACCATCTCTCGCACTTCTTCGTCCACTCAAAATTATTTCCATTTATATGAAGGGATGTGATAGGATGTACCACTCTAGAAAACCCATCAACAAACCTCTTGTAGTAGCCTACTAAATCCATGAAACTCTTGACCTCAGTCATAGTGGTAGGCTCTGGCCAATCCATAATGTCTCTAATATTTGATGGGTCGACTGCAATCCCATCACCTGATATCACATGTCCAAGATAATGGAGCTCTGATTTGAAAAATACACACTTCACCAAGTTGTCATATAATTAATTATCTCTTAAACACTGTAAAACCTGTCTCAGGTGCTCCTCATGCTCCTCCTCATTCTGGGAATAAATTAAGATGTCATCCAAAAATACTACTACAAATCTATCCAAGAACATAGGGAATACTCCATTCATGAGGCTCATGAATAGTCTGGAGCATTCGTGAGGCCAAATGGAACCGCAATAAACTCATAGTGTCCATACATTGTATGAAAAGAAGTCTTGTGGATATCACTCTCCACAATCCCTAACTGAGGAAACCTTGATTTAAGATCTACCTTTGAGAACACTCGAAATCCCTGAAGTTGATCAAATAAATAATCAATCCTAGGAAGTGGATACTGGTTCTTAATGGTTACTTTATTCAACAAGTGGTAATCCATACACAACCTAAGAGATACATCCTTCTTCTTAACAAAGATGACATGTGCACCCCAAGATGAAACACTAGGGTGAATATGTCCTTTCTCCAAGAGCTCCTCCAACTGAATCTTGAGCTCCTCAAGCCCATGTGTGGTCATCTTGTAAGGTTCTCTTGATACTGGCTCAACTCTTGGTAAAAGGTCTATATGAAAGTCAACTTCTCTAGGTGGCAGCATACGAGGTAGCTCTAAGGGAAAAACATATGAAAACTCCTGCAATAAAGGATGGTCATTGAGGGATGGCTCTCCCTCCTTCTCCTCCTCTCTATTACTGATGGTAATGGTGAATTAATGACATTCCTTATGCATGCACTGGCTAAGCTGCATGCATAAATCACATGGAGAGATATGGGCATCTGAACTCCTAAAATTAGTGAGGGAGTAACATAATCATCCTCACACTCTAGTCTCTTCTCTTTACAATCATTCTTGGTTCTATGGGTGCAAAGATAATCCATGCCAAGGACTACATCATGAGAACCAAGAGGGGTAATGTGGAGGCCAATTGTAGTGGTCAGGTCTCCTATCTGTATCTAAAAATTTATGACAAGCAATCTAACAGACACTCTAGCTCCCTAGGATAACTCAACCTCCCAACTAACATCCTTCCTAGTTATCACTAGCCCGCAACACTCTACTACCAATGGAGAAAAGAAAGAAATGGTAGCTCCTGAATAAAAAATATCGTAATGCTACTATAATGGATCATACCTGAAGCCTCTATAACAGTGGCTTGGTGCTTGGCCTAGTGGTTATCAACCACTAGAAAAACTTTGTGAGATCTCCCCATGTCTCCTATTGTGGGCCTAAATGCTACTATGCACTGACTATCTGCCTAGGGCCACTCCCTAGAAATGTTCCCCACAGAACCAAAAGTGTAACATCGCCCTTGTGTTTGAATCTAAACTCTCGAAGGCCTAGAATACTATCAGCCCCCTATCTTGTTAGATCCACTAAAACCACCTCGAGAGGACTTATGAGTCCATGCCGGAGGTGCAAAAAAACCCTGTGATCTTTGGTCTCTCCTAAGTCCTCGTGATTGCCACTACTTGGTCTTAGAGCCCTGTTATCCCTATGGTGGCCTAGACCTCTAATTCTGTTGAGTTTGGTATTGTTGCTAGGGCTGAGGGGTTATATAGGATCCTAATGAATGCCTCTAATTCTCCTTCCAAGGGGGTCTCCAAAAATTGGAGGCCTGTGGTGTATGGTTTTGGTTATGAGACTGATCATGTTCTCTACCCTAGACTTCCTCAACTATTAAGGAATTCTCTACAACATTTCAAAAAATCACTGGAGTTGTCATGCGTATAGGACCTGAAATAGCAACATTAAACCCTTTGAAAAAATGGTTGACCCTAAGCTTCTCATCTCTCATATAGTCCACATAGGGTAAGAGCTCTAGGAACTTTCTCTCATACTGAAACACTATAAGTCTTCTTTGCTAGGTCATGGAACTCATATATGCAATTCTTCCTAAAGTGATTTGATGTATATCTATCTCTGAACCTTTCTAAGAGGGTTTCCCATGTGATGTTGTCTACAAATAGGTTACTCTTAAATTCTTCGTGTCTCCACCATGTAGAGGTTGTCCCTCTCAATAGGCATATCACAAAATGTGCTCTCATGTTGCTCCCATAAGGGGGAAACCCAAAGCACCTCTCCAAACTCAAGAGCCATGCCTTAGCCTCAATCCTATTAGTAGCTACTAAAAATGGTGGTAGATGAAGGTGAAGTAAATCCCTAATCTGATCCCCTACATCCTGGGATTCTCTCCTATCCACTCTAGGGACTACCTTAGGTGGTGGTACTACCATATGCACTGAATCAACCTCATGGTCAGTATGGCCCTTAGCTTGACTAGGTGGAGGGATCCTACTCCACTCTTTGATAGTAGTCCTATGACCCTCTGACTTTGGGTGATCTAGTACTCATGGCAGTCTCTCTTGAATGATACCTACGACGTTCTCCAAGGCTACCAAAATATCCTAATTAATATTCAGAGGAGGTTAAGGAGGGGGATCCTAATTACCTCCAAGAACCTCTACCTTAGGCTCAACATCCACTCGTGCCAAGGGGGTTTGTCTATGACCTCTCCCACACCTGCAAGCATTACGCATGACCGTAGGCATCCTACAAAAAGGTTTAAATGTTATGAGTTGAAAACTATACCAATAAGGTTCTATAACTCTTATTATAAATTAGTCCTCCTATTAAGTTACTATCACTATAAATTCCATTAAATCGCTTACACAAAAAGACTATACTAATAAGGTTTTATTAGCAATTAAACATCCCTTTAAATAATTTAAAAAACCATTAAATTTATTTACTAAAGTATATTTTTACTCTATAGATCTTAAAAGAAAATGATTAAATTAAACTCATAATCTAAATTGCACTCATTAAAGTAAGTAAAAATTTAATCTAATACCACTAACCCTAGGTTTGGGTTTTCCCTAAACGTAATTCGAAGTAGGGTTAGGTCCCAAATTCAAATTTCATATTTATAATCCTAAAATTGTTTTATTATTAAAAAAACTACAAACACTAAATTTTTGAAAATGAAGGTTCTATGTGTTTTTGTGTTGTAGGTCTGGGTGGTGCTTCCATGGAGGTTTAAAAAAATGATGGAGACAGAATTTGCAAGGATATATACATACTTTAATGTATATATATACCATATATTATATATATTTATATACATTTAGTATATACATATATATAATATACATTAAGTATATATATATATATAATTAAAATAATACTGGGGTCTGCTCTTCTTTTGGTGGCCATGGCCGTTGTTTCTCTGTTTTATTTGTTTGGGCTTTGTGGTTTTTATTATATTATGGTAGACCAGCTTGTTTCAAGGCGGTTGGAGGGCGAGTTTTTTTTACCCCCCGCACTATTGCGAGGTAGCAGCATAGTGGTGTTGGGCGAAACAAAAAATTCTGCTACAATAGCCACCACAACTGCTTCCTAGCGGTCGGGGGTGGGGGTCATCCCCCTTCCCCCTACGGCCTCCTTCAAAGGAGGGCCCGTGGGGTGGGGGATTTGCCCTTCCCTTGTGTTCTAAGACTAATGAAAAGAAGCTTGTTTTTTTTTAAATTTAATTTTTTATTGTTTAGTTTTTTTTAATATATATTTATATATATATCCACAAGATATAAGCAATATAATAAGTAAATTCAGCAACTAATATTTGCATATAGATTAAGTACTATAGAATAAGTCTACAAATAGAAATCAGATTTTTTTTGACATAAACAAAATGGGTTAAGTGTTTAATTTATTCCTTCTCATTTCTAAAATACAAGCATTTTGATAAAAAGGGAGAGAAAGGACAAGAAGAACCCTTTTTTTCTTCTTTAAACTTGCATACAAATTAAGGGAAAGTAACAATTTTTTTATACAATGCTATAGGTGATTTCTTTTTCACTTCTAACAATAAACTTGTTCTTTCACCATTACAATTCTAAAAGCATAGGAAATCCTTTTTCAAAATAGTACAAGCACTATGGATTACAATTTTACAAATGTCTATAAGACTACATATCCTTCTCACATAAGCTTTGCAATAAGAAATACAATAAGAATACATTTGCTTTCCTCTACTCTCTCATGCCTTCAAGTATTTTCCATAATAACAAAACCTGCAAGAGCAAAATGGTTGACCATGGAGGCTCACCTCCCAACCTAGGTCTTTACAAGACCACCCCCGAGATTGGGGAATAAAGGATGAATGGGAATAAACATATCCACACAAGAATACACAAATACAAAACTACAATAAGAACACCCATTTCACATGGCTTGCACATTAGATCACCTTGGACCCATGAAGAGAGGTGAAGGTGGAACATGAACCCAAATAGGAGAATGTCAATACAAAGTAACCATGCCTTCAATAAGGCTCACTAGCTCCAAGAGAAATGCCTCACATGGGAAATATCACAACAAAATCCTCCCATTTCACATACAAAACCTCCCCTTATCACCCCCAAAAGTGTAGTACATCAAATGGAAACATGAAGCCTATAATCCATGCCATATCCCTATTGGAAGTCATAAATGGGAAAGCAATATACTGAGAGGGGGGTGAATCGGATCTATAAAACTTTTACACTTCTAAAACATAATATTTCAACATGTATACATAAATATTAACTTGAATATTGTAACCGATATAACTACTAATCACATCCATGATAAACACATAACACAAAGATTTGGTAACCTACAAACATTGAAAGGTAAAACTTCAGTGGGGATGACACCCATAAATCTTCACTACTGCAGTAACAAAGTGTGCCTGTTAGGACTACAAAGTTTTGATCACTTATTATGATCTACTCTGTGAGGGTTTTGCCCTGTTAAAGGCTTACAAATTTATATAATCTACCTTGATTAAAGGATTTAAACTTACAACTAAGTAAGCACTTTGTTAGGATATTTACAAAAGTCTATTAGGACTACTCTATTAAGAGATTTACCCTAATTCACTTGCTAGAATGTATTAGTACCTGATCCTTCAATTTGAACTTCAAATGATGATGTCGAATCTCCTCTTTCCAACTCTTAACTGATCTCAAAATCTGATACAACTCTTTTCTTTCCTTCACTTCTTTTCTTGGTCACTCTTCCTAGTCTATGCTTCTGATATAAAAAACTCTGCTTCTTCTGCATACTCACCCAATCTCCTCTCTTCACATCTGCATACATAATTAGGTTTTTGTATCTTTCCTTAAATAGATAATCGATGAAGCCTCTAGATCAAGATCAACGATCTATATTCATCACTTTTACCGCTTAATCATTCCTATTTTTTTATTGGTTGCATTGCATGCATAGGGATTAATGATCTCAGCCATAGTGCGTAATTAACTTCATTAAATGTCTTTCATGATCATTAAATCATACATAGAAGTAGGCCAAAATGGTTTACCTAATTGTTTGTGCCATTCCAAACACATATACAAAAGTTGTCTTGCTTGACATATGAAAACTTTGGTGCTCGGTCAGAACTATCTTGCTCGACATATCCATATGCTATCACTCGACACTAACTCTTCTATGCAACTTGACATTCAATCTACTTGGCAACTATTTGAGTACTCAGTGACCATTGACTTGCTCAACAGTAACTACTTCTTGGTACATACATTACTCGGCCTTAGTGGGATGGCTTGGTCATAGTGATGATCGACCAACCTACCTTGATAATGACTAAGTGTGTGACACTAATAGTCAACATAACTTGAAGATCAACAATCTCCCCCTTTGACATTAGTGGAAAAAACACTTTGTCATGACTTTTTAGTACCTTAACAAAATGGTACTCAAGTAATCGAGTACTCCCCTAAGGTTATGAATTTGATAATCCTAAAAGGATTATATTTTTCATTTGTATAAAAGGAAATAGTTCTTGAACCGTCGGTAACATGATAATTGAGTGACAACATTCAGTCAAGCACAACAGACACCAAAAATAGACAAGTGTAATGGTCACCAAAATTTTAAGTGCAAGTGAACATCAAAATCAATGAAGGAAATATCATAGACAAACAAACTGAGAGCATAGTTTATAGATTAAACCGACAGACACTTCAGAGACTTCACTGAGAAAAGACTACAGAGCAACCCGAGCACCAGTCTACCGAGAGAGTTTTAGTTTTGGGAAATATGGATCTGAGTTACACGTCAGATAAAACACTTGAGTTTTATAATTAGCTTTATTCTTAGCTTTAAAACCATTTCTTGAGGGACAAGTAAAGCATATGTAATTGTTTTAATCAGTCTAACTAATTGTAAGCATACAAACTAGGAGATCAAGGTCAAGTTGTAAACCTTTGATCATATAGTTTTTATTGTAAAGCGTGAAACCTAAATAGGTCAATACATTGTATAAATAGATGTAGTAATCAATCAGAACATGATGATTGTAGCTAAAACATACATCTATGGATGAGACTGAGAGTTTCATGTAGAAGGACACAAATGACAAAATTTAGTGTTGAAGAACAAGATTCAAGCTACTGAGTAGAACAAAGGTATTAATAAATCACTATAGGTGATACACATACATTGTGAACTTAAAGGATATGTATTTAGAAATTCAGGATTGCATACTATTAGGTCAACAAGTATTTTTGACTACTCTCTAACAATTATAGCAAATAGAAGAAATCCTTTAAGAAGGCGGACTTAACAGTATTTATGTAAATCTCTTAACCCAGTGCACACTTAATAGTGATGCTAAATCTCTTAACCGAGTAGACCTAACCAGTCTAAAATGTTACTCCTAACAGGGTAAGATCATCAGAAGTGATCACACTTGTAGCCTTAACCGACACCTTCCAATCTGCAAATAGTGAAGCTTTGTGGGTTTCATCCCCACCATAATTTTTACCTTCTAACATGGGTTTTCTGTGTTACCAATTCTTGTGTCATGTGTACTTACATTTCATGAATGTTTCTATGAATGTTTACATGCAATTAAGTTTATGATTTGATATTAAATGCATAAGGTAGAAAAGCAATATGGTCGGTAATGCAAGAACAAAGTACTAAGGGGTAATTGATAAAAAGTTTTAAGGGTACTGATTCAACCCTCCCATCTTAGTACACAACATTCCATTATTCCAATAGAATCAATCTTCATAAAGACTTCAAATCATATACATCATATGTACATAACTTCTGACATACTCAAGACTTCATTTCTCATAACATATTTACCTTTGTCTTCATCTATTCCCCCTTTTTTTTTGTCACTCTTGTCTATTGGGGGTGTTTGGCTTGGGGAGTACTTATCCAAAAATGGTTTTTGGAGTTGTAGAATCATTGCCAATGCATTGTCCCAACTAGATCTCACAAACTCCAAAACTTGTACTTTAACTTCTAGCTAAGCAGCTAGATGAACTAAACTTTCATAAATATTGAGAGGAGGATCTCTCTTTACTAATTCCTTTGTAACTTTCAATTCTCTATTCATGACCTCCAAATGAGGTATCAACATGGTTTGAATAAAGATCAAATTTTCCCTTATTCTACCTTCATTAGCCATTAGCTCTGCTAGTCTTCCTTGGGCATGAGTCAACCTGTTAAAATGAATGGAGCTGGAACTTGCATCCATGCTCAATGAATGTCCTGTTAACTTTAGATCTAACTAAAGCTTCTCAATAAGCTGTTGGTTTTCCTTTGTAAATAATTCTACATCACAAAGTTGTTTGTACAAATAAACAACATTGTGTACAACTTCCTCTAAATTTCTTACAATATCAGAAAGTGCAACATGTTTCACAGTAAGCTCTTTTTTAACTTTCTCAAGAAATTTGGACTCAAACTTCCTCTTAGACCATGGCATGAGCTTCCCATTAGCTTCAATAGAATCATTGTTCACCTTTTAAACAATATGAACCAATTGATCTATAATAGGTGTCTTCTCATTTATATCTTGTAAATCAAATGCATCAACAAAGATACCCTTCATGTCATGTAATACCTGCTTCTATTGATGTTCTCTTTTCAATTTCTCTTGTTTGATCTTCCTTTTCAATAAAATTTGCAAAATTTGTACTTTCTCATAAGACAAGTTATCATTATCCCATTTTGGAATTATTATAAATTCATCTATTGTCGCTTCTGTGCTGGGAGACTTGTCCTACTTCTTGTGTGACTTTTTCTTCTTTGTCTCTGGTGTGCTGATACTCGATTTATGCTCTTCTTGCAATGTACTGGTGTCACCACTGATTGAAACTAACTCCTTCTGCGTAATAATTACCTGTTGTTCAGGTGTATCATAAATCTTAGTTTTAGTAAGTGCAAGAAATGTGACATTTAGTAACTGTACTAATGCTTGAATAGCCTCTTGCTCCTTAGGCTCCTATGTCTCCTCAGTCTCTATAGGCTCAATCTCCTTTGTTTCTTCACCATGAGGTCCTGTGACATCTGTTGCAGAATTATCTTCTTGATCTTCCATTCTCTCATTTCCTTCTACATTAATTTACAAGTTTTCCTTGGTAGGTTAATATGGAATGTTGATTGTTGACTTACCCTGCTCCTTGACATTTAAACCTTGTGTATCATCAACTGTGATTATGATGGGATTATCAAGTTTTGTATCCACAATTGATGCATCCTCAACTTTCTTCCTTATTTATTCCTCAAGATTATCTGGCTCATCAATGTCTTCTTTATTATCAAGCTCTATTTTTCCAGATGTGCCTTCATATTTTCTTGCATTCTTGTCAACTATTAGTCCAAAAATTGTCTTCCATATTAATGTGCTTTGTTAAAAAACTCCTTCAACATCCTTCCTTAATATAGAATATATTTTCAATTTGGGAATAAACCTATTCCTATATTGGTCCATGAATTTTTTTCTTTGCTTCTGTGTCAAATCAGGCATTATTTGGGCTAATGCGCCTTCTCTTATCTATCTTTTAGTCTTAATGGAAAACTGACATCTCTCATCAATATTTTTGAACAATTCATTAGGGACTAGATTCCCAATTTCTAAAGGTGTCATCTTGTATGATCCTAACATTTCTAACATTGCATCTTCTATCTTTTCCTTATCCTCTTTACTCAACTGTTCAAACTTAATGAATTTAAAACCTGACAAACCTGTAGAGCTTATGATGTTGTGGAAAATCTCATCCATATTTTTTGGATGCTTATGTGTAGCTACCTTGAATTTTCTGATATCTTCTATTTCTATCATTTCCTCATCTTCACCATATTTTTCCAATACATATCTTCTTCTTGGTTTCTTCTTAGGCTGACTCGAATCAACCTTAACTTGAAATTGTTTTCTTTTCCCAGAGCTCTCCCCTTCAATATTCTTAACTAAAGTTTTATTTTGTGTCTTGATTGATGTTGCAATTGTATATTCCCTTGTTCTTGGTCTTATTGTGGAAGGAGGATTAGACTTCTTCTTAGAAATTTCCTTTCTAGTTGGCTCGAAAACCATGTTTCCTTTACCCTTCTTTTGTGCAACCACTTCTTCATCTTCACTTTCTTTTGAATCACTGGATTGGTCCTCACCATGACCTTGTGTGATCTGAAATGGTTCATCTTCATCTTCTTCTTCTTGACCTAACATTTTCTCAATGTTTTTCACTATCTTCTTTCTTTTTCTCTCCATGGTTGGAGCCTTCAAGCCCATGGCTATCTTTGATTTGGATTCTTCATACCTCCCAAATGTCTTATCCTTTTTGTCAATTTTGTCTGATAGTAAGGCTATTATTGTTGCTGATGTTTCATCAATATTTACTTCATAGGAAAATGGCCTTAACCATGCTACCCTTGGTACTACAACTTGTACATATGTAAAATCAGTGTCAAAAAGAAAAAAAAATCATCATAATGTTTCTCAACTAATGATACATGGATTACTCTCTTTACCCTCATTTTCTTCTTGAATTCAATAAAAAAATTCTCATAAAATTATCAAAGTTCCCTCCTAATTGCCAAATAAACTTATTTATCTATAGTTTCATTGGCCGGTCCTGACTCCAGACAACATTTCCTAGGGTAGGGAAACTATTTTTCATATAGAAAAATATACAAACTATCAGGGATCTGAACTTACACATTGAGTTCTTTTCCTTCCTGATTGATGATAAATTCTCTACTAATTGAGTTTGCTGCAGCTTAGCAAGATCATATGCATGATCCTTCTTGATTATTTTCCATGCCTGGTCAACTCCAATACATGGAACACTATCCAATCTTCTCAACAGATGAAACTTGTGTTTAATAACTCTTAATGCAAAGTCGATTTCAAGATCTATGACTGTAGAGATTGTCATTCCTCATTTGTTCCATTCTACCAATGTGTTTGCTTTAATAACTTTCTTATTCTAACAATGCATAGTTTTCTTCCCTTGCAGAACAGGGTATCTAGTAACTCAGTGAATGATTTCCTTGGTGATTCTTATTGGCCCATTCTCTAACCATAAACACATATCTTGCACTCTACTTAGAACTATTAAAATCTATTCAACTTTGAAATTGTGAGGGAGTTATAGGGCTCAAACTAACCCTTTATAGGAAAAGTGCTGGTGTTTAGCCTTCAATGCTCCATTTTTGCATAGTTTTTTATAAGCTTGCCTCAGCTCATAGTCTCCAATCTCGCTGACTTTGCACATGTAGAACACCCTCACATCATGAATCATTAAAAACTTTGGTAGGATCGATGATAGGGCTACCAAGAGATCTCCTTTAATCTCAGTCTCAGGTAAAGCTCAAAAGTTAGGTGATTCACATACATGACTCCTGACTAATTAAAAATTATTTACCAACTTGTCTTGCTTCTTCACTTTGACAGATGAACTAGCAACCATTTCTCTAAATTAGGGTTTTTAATATAGATTCTAGGTAACTCGACAACAATGGGTCTTCACTTCATAGATATTTTCCAATGATGCACAGTTAAATCTTCACACACTTTGCATAAATCTCTTTCAATCACCTTTGAATCGCTCTGCAAATTATCTAATCGCTTGGTGAAATCAAAATGAATGGAAAAATCCATTATGTATCCTCAAACGGTCAAATTAGCTCTTCAATAAATGCTTCATACAGTAGTATGTCTAAACAACTATATCAGTTTGTACAATAGCTCAATTGACTCATTCCATCACCCGGTCAGAATAGTGACTTGATCACTACTAACACTCGGTCAATATATCATCTCAGTTTTTATGAGGGCTCAACACATACTAATACTGATGCTTGACACCAATTGTGCATATCAATTCTTTTCTTGGTTCTTGCATTAGATCTATCCTAATGCATCTTAAATTATGTAGATATGGACATTAATATATCTTATGTTAGGAACTGGTGTAAAATATATCATTTGAAAAATAGTTTCTTACATACCTTCTTTGCTTAATTAGAAATAGTGTGATCTCCTGATCCATTGGATTGGGTGATCTTTGCTTCACTAGGTCCACTACTACTCACTTCTTCTTTCTTTTTCCATGTCAAAATCATTTGGTTCTTTATCTGATCAAAAATAGGTGCTGGTGCTCTATTCTTGTAGTCTCTCCTTGTATGACCAATCTTGTGACAACTATAATAGACCAAACTTCCATTCATCCAACTCTTGGATTTACCTCTAAAGTGTGTCCTAATACAATTTTTTGCAATATTACCATATTCACCACAATAATGACAACTATGCCTTGTATTGTAATCCCAATTGAATGTGTTACCTTTCCTCGGTGCATTTCCTTGTTTCTTCAATGTCCACTTAGACTTTGCATTGGATCTACAGTCTTGGTTTCTATGACCATACTTTTGGAAATTGTAGCAATGTCCTTGAAATATAGGTGAAGTAGGTGATATTCTAGTCTTTGATCTGAATTCATGTGCTTGATGTCTATGCTTCATATAGTTAAAGCAATATCCATTCAATTTAGGCTTATGATTGGACTTACCATTTTTTATTTGGAAAATTTTTGTTGTGAGTCCTAGTTTCCCACAATGATGACATATAGGTTTTCTATTCTTTAGCTTTGCATTCCTCTATTCTCCACTCTTTGATCATTCTCATTCTTTAGTAGATGATAGGTACTCAGTATGGCCTAGTCTAGAGGTGTAATTAGTCCTTCTAGGTGATCTCATCAGTTCCTCAAAGTATCTCAAGGCTTCATTAGGTTTGTTTGTCCTCTCAATGAGTTCTCTTTTAGATCGTAACTCATTTTTCAATTGATTGTTCTTTGATCTCAGATATATAATTTCAATGTCTTTCCTGTTTACCTCTTGGTTTGCAAATAAAATTTGGTTGACTATGTCTAATTGATTGTTTGTGAGCTTCTTTACATCACTTGTCCTTTCATCAAGTCTAGTAGCCATTTTTCTCTTATCTTCTTCTATCATTATCTTGTCTTCCTTATCTTTCTTGTTCTAATCAACCACCTCACATAGTGTTATTGATTGAGTTTCCTATTCTATCTTTATATGTTTGACTCGTGATTTTAGTGTGTTGTTTTTCTCCAATAGATCTGCAATTGCTGCATTAATTTCTTTGGAACTTCCATTATCAAATAGACCTTCAGTGTCTTCTTCTTTGTATTGAGTTTCATTCAGCTGAGTTGCCAATTCTTTCCTTTCCTTTAAGGATTTCTTCAATTCCTCTCTTGCCATCTCAAGCCGTTGCAGTGCAAGTTGGATGCCAATCTTTAGATTCTCAATGACCTTTCACAACTTATAATCCTCCATCTTCAAGATCTTAACTCTCAAGTGGTTAGACTTCTTCTAAGGGAACAGAGCTCTGATACTTATTGTTGGAAGTCTTAAATGGAAAATCAATATACTAAGAGGGGGGGGGGGGGGAATCNGGGGGGGGGGGGGGTGAATCAGGATCTATAAAACTTTTACACTTATGAAACAGGGTGATTAAACATGTATACATAAACATTAACTTGAATACTATAACAGATCTAAATACTAATCACATCCATGATAAAAACATAACACAAAGATTTGGTAACCTAGAAACCCTTGAAAGGTAAAAATGGGGTGGGGATAGCACCCACAAATCTTCACTACTCTAGTAACAAAGTGTGCTTGTTAGGGCTACAAAGTTTTGATCACTTCTGATGATCTACCTTGTGATGGGTCTACCCTGTTAAAGGCTTATAGATTTATACAATCTACCTTGATTAAAGGATTTAAACTACAACTAAGTAAGCATTTTGTTAGGAGATTTACAAAAATCTGTTAGGACTAATCTATTAATATATTTACCCTAATTCACTTGCTATAATGTATCAATACCCGATCCTTTGGTTTTCACTTCAAATGTTTATGTTGGATCTCCTCTTTCCAATTCTTAACTGACCTCAAAATATAATATAACTCTTTTGTGTCCTTCATTGCTTTGCTCGGTCACTCTGCCTGGTCTATGCTTTTGATATACAAAAATCTTCTCCTTCTACATACACACCTAATCTCTTCTCTTCGCATCCGCATACATAATGAGGGTTTTGTATCTTTCCTAGAATAAATAATCGATGAAGCCTCTAGATCAAGATCAATGATCTAGATTCATCACTTTTTCTGCTTAAGCATTCCTATTTTTTTTATTGGTTACATTGCATGCATAGGGATTAATGATCTCAACCATAGCACATAATTAACTCCATTAAATATCTTTCACAATCATTAAATCATGCATAAAATTTGGCCAAAATGGTTTACCTAAGTATTTGTGCCATTCCAAACACATATAGAAAAACTGTCTTGCTCGGCATATGAAAACTTAGGTGCTCAGTCAAAATTGTCTTGCTTGGCATATCTATATGTTGTCACTCAAAAGTAACTCTTCTATGCAATTCGATATTCAATCTTCTCAGAAACTATTTGAGTACTCGGTGACCATTGACTTGCTTGGCAATAATTAGTGCTCGGTACATACATTACTCAGACTTAGTAGGATGGCTCAGTCGTAGTGATGACCGACCAACCTGCCTTGATAATGACAAAGTGTGTGACACTAATAGTCAAAATAACTTGGAGATCAACAATCCCTCTCCTCCATGAGGAGAGACTCTACACTATTTGGGCATTCCCAAATCCTTCACCCTCAAGGCTTCCTTCCCTCCCAAGGGTGAGTGTATCCTTTCACACCCATAAAAAAAAGGAAAACAAAGGAAAGCAACCAAAAAGAACACAGGAATCCATGAAATAAGCTTGAATCTTTACAACAACAACAACATAATAAATTGCTACATTTGCACTCACACACAATACACAAAATGAGAACATGGTTCTTCCATGATAGGAGCGCCAACCTTGCTACAAGCTATGGAAAAAATGAAATTTGAGTTGAGGTTTTCCCTCCTTTAGCTTTTCCTTCCTTCACCAAAATCACCAAGTTGACCTAGAAGTATCCAAGTTTGGAGAGTGGGCAATCAACCTCCAAACTCCTCCAAAATTCCACTAAAAGGAGAAATCCAACCCAAATTTATACCTAACCTTCAAGATGATTGGTCACTCTTTCAAATTTCTTGTCTCTCAAAGAAGGAACTTTTTTAAAGGTCAAAATTGAGGTTTGGGAATTCTATTGGTATAAATTTAACCCCCAATGCATAGTACACCTATTGGACTATCTAAATCCAACCCTAACTAACCCCTAGGGCTCCATTTAACCCTCCAAAAGGCCATTATGAGTTGACTTGCAAAAATGCCAAATGAGATTCCCTCCAAAGGCACAACCAAGATACCTAGCCTAGGGACTCTAGCAAATGACTCTAAGTAAGTATCTAACCAACTCCAACTCACTTGGTCATGCCAAATCACATGCACATGTGTAAATTGACACCACAAAAGAAAACACACCACATTACTACACACATGGCATGCCAAGTGGATAATTCACAATAACATAATTTACAAATTAATACAATGATCAAACATTACATTTACTAAATAAACACATAACAATGATGTTATATCTCCCCTTGGAGTTAACCTTGGATTAACATGGTATTCACATTAAATCATCCTTGATTCCCCACATTTAAATTCCATGGTTAATTTCCTACACACTAGATCAAAATATCAGTAGCTCATGAAAAGAGACATATATACATATAAAAATGCAAAATCAATGATTAGCATAAAACACTTTCTTTATTACTAGCATTTTCAAAATTCAACATAATTTAGGATAACATATACTATTAGATTTCCACAAGCACAAATGTACAACTCATCAACTATCATTAAATCTCATCATAATACAACTGCCTGAAATTCATCTATCATAAGACATTATATAACAATTTTAATTTGACTTCATATTCCCTTTGAAACCCATATCAAGAAATCCATTTTAAATGAAAATAAAATAAGAATAATCCAAATCAATTCTCTAAATCATATCATCAAGATCAGTAAATCCAAACATATAGAGTACATTCTAACATCATCAACAAAATATAAGAATCATCATATAAGGTATAATGATGTGAATTCACTGTCCCAAAAGAGTCTAATATATCAAAATAATGCATTATTAAAAAAATCAAAATATGAAAATGTTAGTTGTGCTATGAAGGGTTGGGGTGAGGCCTCACAGTTGTAAGCCAATGGGAGATACATCACTTGAAATGTGACATCTCTTTCAACATGTCCTACTTTGATTGGCAAAGTTACGAGATCTTTCAAAGATCTCTCCTTTTTGTCATATGTGTTGATTGCAATTTTCTTTCTAGGATCAATGATATTTTATGAGAATCCCAGTTATTCAATTAGTTTGTATGTACAAATTTTTAACCCTGCACCTCCATCTATCAGTGCCTATTTGAAATAATTTTTACGGATCATGACTTTGATGTGCATGGGGAGATTGTGTGGGTGGTTAAAAGAATTGTCATCTTCTTCAAAAAATGACAGGTAATGAGGTGAGGTCAAATGACCCACAATGGTTTGAAATTGGTCTAGATCTAAGTCCTTAGGGACGTTGGCTATAGACATGGATTTTTCCAAGACCCCTTTGTAAGCTGGAGAGATCTTGAGAAACTTGAAGATAGATATTTGAGCGGTTTTCCTATGACATTGCTCGATGATGCTATAGTCTACAACAAGAGATGAAACTATTTGTTTGGACTGTGACACCTTAGAGGTACTCACAACTAGTTTTTTTCTAGTGAGAATCCAATGTTTGGACATTGGTTGGTTGGAAGATGTGGAGGGGTTGAAAGATCCAACTCCTCTCACTATGACCTTTGCTTGCGCGCGGGTCATAGTGTTGGCCAATCAAGACTCTTTCTCTTGATATTATTTCTCTTTCTTCTTGACAATGATAACGTTGTAGTACTTAGAGGTGATTGGATCAAGCATGCAAATGATATTGTTATCATTGGTGTTGTACGTGTGATTGATCCTAGCACCTTTCTTGGAGCTTTTTTCCTTCTCATGCTTAGGTAAGGGATCTTTGAATGTGTTGTGGTAAGCATTCATGGTATGATTTCCAATTGTTATTGTCTCATTGTCAATGAGATATTGGATCTCATGTTTGAGTGGTATGCAGTTTTTAGTTGTGTGTCCCTTTTTCCTATGGAAATTGCAATCATTATCACTCCACCATTTTGGTTTTATCTCTGATTTGTATGGTTTGGAGTTGTCTAGAAACATGATTAGTTTGTTATCTAGTAGATTCTTAAGCACTGATTCATAGGATTTTCCCATGGGAGTGAAGGTTCATTTGCACTTGGCCCAAAGTTTCTCCTTCATTAGATTGTTGGGTCCCTTGGAATGAGCCTTTGTGGTGTTTTCAGTAGCTTTGAGGGCCTTTATACCAATCATGAGATTGAAGAATACTGGTTTGGATTGAGGAGCAATGTGATCGACTAATCAATCATTTACCACATGTTTGTTCTTGTTCCAGTATTTTTTTTTTAATCCTTGGAGCTAGAACTATACTTGGTTTCTTTGAAAAGGGTAATCTCACCCTTCTTAACAAGCCCAGTGTCTATATTCATTGTACTCTTTACAAGATGATCAAAAGTGGACAAATCCTACATCTAGATCTGATAGCTATACTTAGATAGTAATGCATTGGTAAATATATCCATTTTTTTAGACTCGGGTATGAGTCATGGATACCTAGAAAAGACTCTTCTCCATCGTTGAAGAAAAGTTAAGAAAGGTTCTCTCATTTATTGCCGAGTGTTGCAAAAATTGATCATTGATACAAGATGTTGTATATTATATGAGTACTATTGTAGAACCAGGTTTATCAACTCATCAAATTTTTTTATCATTGTGGGAAACTTTGAGAATCACTCCATGGCTTGGCCACCCAGACTTCAGGGAAAGAGACACATGAGATACATCTGTTTGTGCATAAACTCTGTGCAACGAGTGCATAATTGCTGGATGCGATCCCAAGGATTAGACTGACCACCATACTTATCAAACCTATGGATTTCCTCTCCATGGGGGAATGTAGGTAGATACAAATCTATTTCAAAAGGAAATGGACAAATGGGGTCCAAAGTGTACTTAGAGGTCAATTTATCTTTTTCCTTTTTCATTGCTTGCATCTCAGTTTGTAAGGCTTGCAGTTGTTTGGTCATGATTGTTAGAGGAGTCTCTTCCTCCCTAGCAATGAAATCTTCATCCCTATAGTGAGGGAGAAGTTGGAATCCTTGTTGACCCAATTCAAGAAAGTAGTGTTCCTTGTCTCGATTCATAATAGTCCTCATTACCTTGTGGAAAACCCTATCTTGCAGACATTTGATAACCTCAACCTCATCCGGTTAAGAATCACTTGAGTTTTTCTGATTATTAGCACCCCAAGAACTAGCATTATGATTTATATGTCTAGACCAATCTTGGCCTTGTCCCTCTCCCAACATGTTTGGGTCAAGTACTCTGTCACGGGGGAGACTAACTTGTACTTGGTCCTTAGTTGTTCCTCGAAAAGAGGGTTTTCCTCAAATGACATATACTATATTTATTCTTTGTGGAAGTGTCTAAGAGAACTTCTAGTCTGTATAGGCATGGTTTGACTAATTTTCATATCTAGTACTAAAATAATACCGACATGTCAACTAAGTCCAAGACCAAATGAAGATGACAACAAGATACGTCCAACTGAGAAGGAAAAGCAAAGACTGCAATCTTGAGGCAAGGTTAACGAACTGATACTCACAACTCAGGATAAGGATAACATAGAAAAAAAGATAATTTAATAGATAGATGGATTGATCTATGGACTAGCACAATGAATTTGAGACTCATAACAAAAAAATTCAGAGTAACAATGGATCTCAATCAAGGAAAAAACTAGAATAAGCTCACTGTTCTGGATAGAGATCTGAGACACAGTACAAAACCTAGACCGAGATTTGGAATATGATAAAAGACCAAGTCAAGCATTGAATTTGAACAAACTACTCAAAACTAGTACGATTAAGTGCAGGCTCGTATGAGCATTCTCACTTGGTAGTATGAAAAACTAGGTTACTCGTACAAAATTTCATACGACAGATCAGAGAATGTCAATTTTTGAAAGAAATACACATGGTCCTATGAGCACTCTCACTGTGTGATATGAGTACTGTCACCAACCACTATGAGTAAAGGGAGATGGGATCCTAACTCGTACAAGTTAAGATGAAGGATCGTATGAAAATTGTAGTTTAATTATTTTGTTTGTAGTTTTTTGAGTTTTTGACGTTGATGTTTCAATTTTCCAAACATGGAAAGCACACTGTGAAGATAGTAACTCAAGCATAGAAATAAAACAATAGATCCTAATGAGATTGAATGAGTTAAAAATTCCTCACTCACTATTTTATGTACACACCCGAGAGCTAATCAAAATATGGCCACCATCAATCGTGTAATCGGTATAACAATGTCGTATTATCCGACTCCAAATTCTAATGGGGGCACGATATGGTGAGTGTCTTGGGGGAGTTACCATCACTCTTGCACTTATATTATTCCACTTCCAGAGGTGATCCAGGTAGTTTCTACTCTAAATTTTTTAGTAAGGGTCTTCGTTGTAATGTATCCTCTGTGTCTGCACAAGCACGATTGAGGCGTATAGCCCAATAGAGCACCTTAGAATTAGCAGTCACGATGCGTGATTGAGACTTGCAAAACCTACTATGTGTTAGATGAGAGATGAGTATAAGATCAAATTCCATCCATCTTCTAAGACTTTGGTCTCAAGAAAGCAATTTTTATAGTGAGTCAAAATAACTTGGCATTAGGCTGTACTCACTTGGGTCATTCTCACAGGGTGATTGATTTTTCCCACTGTGACAAGCCCTCTACAAGGAAATCATACAAATGAAAAATAACAATAATGTATTTGGATTTATTATTATACCTAGAAGGGAAAGAGCATAATTTCCTAGCATTCTTTCCATTCCTAAAACATCAAACACATGTTCTTTTTAGAAAGTCTAGCATGCAAGGTTCTTAATTTATCAAAATAAAAAACAAAATGTTTGGTTGATCTATGATCAAGGAAACTTGCAAGAACACTTCGTCAGTAGTTTGATGTATATATATATTTATCAACAACCAATAAAAAAGTGTTTCGAATTGATCCCTTCGACAAATGACCTGAAAACCAGTCTCAAGCTACAGGAAATAGGAAAGACATAAACAACTGGTCAACATGGTAGAAAATAGAAAAAGCTTGTTGTTTTAGAGAAGACCAGTAGAAAATCACACGAGAAACCCTTAGGTCCCATATGAGTATACATGGGATACATACAAGTATCCATCCTCACTCATACCACATAGTGAGGATACTTGTACGAGACTATCTGTCAGAGTGTATGAAACAGTAAATCTAAAACTCTAAAAAAAATCAGAAATATGGAAACAAAAATCAGTTTTATGCCCCACGGTGGGTGCCATAAATGTGCATATAAAAATGTGTTTTGGATACCTGTTACACACACTTCAATAGATCATTGAATGGTTAATTATAGAAACACCTAATCTATGAAAATAAGGTAAAATTGATCGAAGTCAACCTGTTTCCTTCTAGTAGGTAGGAGATTGAGTTCTCTCTCAGGTCATTGCAAACCCAGTGACTTGACCTATTCTAAATGAAGGATTTAAGAGCTAGATGATATGAAAAGATAAATCTAAATGCAAATGCAATTAATCCAATATTTAGCTAAGATTGATTTTAAAACCCATAATGAAATGTGATCTAGATTATGAAAATAAAACATTGAAAATGATCTAAACAACCTAACAAAAAATGCTAAATGATTAAATGATCAACAATGCTAAATTTTCAAAGTGCTGGAAAACATGTAGAATAAAAATACTATAAAATTATGATCCTTTGTGAAGGAAAAGAGGCTCTTTTTTATAGAAATCTCCCTCAAATCGACGGTCGAGATCAAAAGCTGAAGAAAAAACATGATTGATTTGAGGAAGCACAATCCATGTGCACAAAATATGTTTGGTTGAGAGAGTGATCTGTATCTAAAATGTCACTATCCAAATTTAGTTTTTAGTTAAGTGATCTGTATCCAAAATGAGAAGCAGAAACGAACTAGTTAACTGAACATGACAATATTTATTTCTATTTCGATGTTTAGTCAACTGAAATAGTGACACAATATAAATTTTTAATATTTAAATGCATTTTAAATCAAATTTATTAATTTAATTCCTTTTTGAACATTAATTGACAATTAGTAATTTATTTAATCAATATATTAAAATATCAATTAAATAAATAACCTAAGGTTTATTTTCCATTGTATTATGATTTTAGGAATTAATTAATTAAGTGCGATGATAGATTACAACCTAGGGTTCAGGTTAGATCGGAATAAAGATGATAAATTGTATTGAGTTAGGACTTAAAATGATCAAGATTAGGTTTTTCTTGATGAGAGATTGAGATTGGGGGTCTAGGGTTTATATGACCATTTTAGGTCATTACAATGGGCACACTATTGATTCTACTGGAGTGATAGACCTTGTATCCTATCACCATTGATGAAAACCTCACATTTAGATCACAAATATAATAAATTTTCATCGCTCTCTTATCCTAATTTGATTCAGTTAGCTTTGTGACTACATCCTTTGAGATTGACCTAAGTACTGGTACCTCACCGTTTGCACAAAAACTTATCACTGCATGTATGACTTCCTTGGTGATCTCATGTGGATGGTCTATCCATATAAATTGGCCATGCACTTGGCTCAACACATACCTAACTTGATCTTCTTTAAACTCATTAGGGAAATTAATCACATAAGCGAAACCCTTGTCTGCAACCACTTGGTGCTCATCCTTCAATACCAGATCACTGCACAACTTTGTATATTGACTCAAAATATGTGATGCACATAAGTCTTAAAACTTACAATGAATATATGATCTAACATCTTAAATATGCATCATGCCATAGGGAATTCTGGATAGGGCACCCTTTGGATAATCTTTGATTGATTTGAAGAGATGTTTCTTAAATTATGGCCTTGGCCTTTCAACAATCTCTACAATGATTAGTTTATTTATCTTTCAAATTAAAAATTCAAGCTCAAAAGATCAAATAAATACCTTTCCAATCGTCTCTCAATGAGACTTAAAACCCTTGTTGTTTCCTTTCTCACAATCAATGCAAATACTCCAAATGATCATCTTGAATGTTTTCAAATTGCTCAATCAACACTTTTTTTTCTCCGTGTCTTCTCCTCAAACACGTAGGTGAACAATAAGACCTTAAAAACACATTTTATATGTCTTCACTCTACAACATTAATTGCATCACTGGTTTCTAACAAAACATCATATACCTTCTGAAATCATGTTAGAGGTCAACCAATTCTTCATGCAGCAAAACAAAAAATTATAGCATAAACCAAATCAACCATATGCATCTAAATATGTGAATAGAATTTAGTGCACATGCATCTAGGGGATCTTCAATAGATTCAACAATTTTTTATCCGCCTAAGTCAATGATTACTTAGTTAGATGAAGAATTATGCACACCCGGTGAAGATGTGGCATCATCTAATGGTTTGTGAATTTTTTTCATTTGATTCCTGGTCTCTTCAACATTCATGATCTACTTTCCCTTTTTCTTGTTTGAATGATCAACTAGTTGAATCACCTTGTTGTTCCTTGCTCTACAAAACCTTGCAATGTGTCCTATCTTATGAAAATGAAAACATGTCATACTTTTTGATCTCCAAGGTCCTGCATTGCCTCTATTTTTCCTCAATCTGTAGTTGATCACTGTGTGTCCATAGTTATGACAATGTGACCACGTAACATTCAATTAGTTCTTATTTTGATAAGGAATTCATCGGTTCCCTTATAACCATTGATCATTCATCCTTGTCCTGCACTCATTAACTCTATGTCCATACTTGGTCTAGCATTAGATCTAACACTTGGAACACTAGATCTAACATTTGAATTGCATACATTAGCATTATGTCCAACCTTATGGCAATTAAAACAAATTGATTTATAAGATCTCTTGCCAGATTTCCTTTGATTCACCTTAGGTGTTGTCTTACCATCTTGATTAGTCTTTTTGGTACCTGAAGATTCACCGACCTCATGACTAGTGCAGCCTAAATCATGAATCTCTCAATTTATCCTCTGATTCTTCATATGTTCATTTATCTTGGCAGAACTCTCATTGAATTTATTGAGTAAACCATTTGTATCCTTCAACTCACCTTTTAGTTTCTCATTTATTTTCTCAGATTCTCATTCTATCTTAGAGATTCTTGGTTTTCTTCATTTGTATCATATAGAAGTTCATGCAATGTACCAAATTATTGTTCAGATTCTAAAATCTCATCTACTTTAGCTTTTAGTTTTTCCTTTGCAACTTTCCTTACCTTCCCCATCCTTCCTCGCTTACATTTCTTCACCCATGATTATTGACAAGGCATGTAACTCTCTCTTTAGATTCTTATTGTCTCCATGCAATTTCTTATTTTCATGGGTCAAAGCTTCTAGGGAAACCTTAGATTCATCAGATCCACTTTCTTCAGATAGATGATCAATGAGATCTTGTCTCTTAGATAATTGTTGAACAAGGTTAGACCTCTTATCTCTTGATTTCTTGAGTTTCTCCTTCAAATGGTCAATGAAATCTTCTGCATCTTCAATTTTCTTTTCAAGTTGCCTTTGATATCATAAAATCTCCATATCTTCCTTAAGAATCCTTCCCAAATTTTTAGGCTTCTTCAAGGGAACTTGGGTCTGCTACCAATTGTTAGTATTATAAGGCACTAAGAGGAAGGGTGAATCAGTATAACCACAGATCTATAAAATATTTTAAACTTCTAAAGTAACCAATAAGCAAATCTAAGTGTAAAATAAAATCATATCAAAAAATAAATCCATGAAATCAGTACAATGAAACCAATATTTTATTGTGGAAACCTTTGTTAAAGGGAAAAACCAAGGTGGGAATTGTAACCCATAAATCTCACTAGTGCACCAATATGTTTTGCCCTGTTAGGAGAATTACAATATCTTGCTAAGGATATACCACGTTAAGAGTATCTATAGCCCGCTTAGAAGATATTATAAAAGTCATGTTAGGAACTACCCTGTTAAGGGATTTAGAACTCCTTTTGAGAGTCACCCTATTAAAGGATTTAGTCTTCAGACCTGTTTGGATCCTGCATACCCTAATAAGAGAAACCTTGTTAGAGGATTTTGATCATAAGCTAGTTAGGACTTTCCTTGAGAATGAGCTCAAACAAACTGATCTGAAAGTAGCACACTCTCCTTGATAGATCTGCTTTATTACCCCTCAATTCATTGTTATGTTCGCACAAACATCCACTGCAACCACTACAATAATCACATCAACTCTCTAAATTTTCATCCTTTAATTTTATCTCTTATATACACATTTAGGTCAGTGTAATAAACCTAAAATGTGTTACCTATTGTCGGCCTCCAAAGCCTAAACAAAATATTACTCAACTGATGGAGATGATGATGAAGAATGAGATCAGAGGTATACAAGAATGTAGAAATAATTAGATAAGTTGTTATTTTTTCAGTGATGTCAAGCAATTTATTTCTCATTCATATTGAATTTCCATATCTTTCGGAGTCATTTTAATTGGGAAAGTTAATATAGAATAGACAATGATAAGTTCATCTTGAGATATTTTTTTTCTACTTTATCAAGTCGGTAAAATAGATTGGGCAAGTTGGTAAGACTAAATAGTTAAGCTCCCAAGAAGAAAGAAGTCTGTCGATAAAGGGTTATGTAATTCAGTCAAAACATTGAGATATCAAGACACCAAGACATTGAGGCATCGAGAAATGCATGTTAGTCAACAAGCTGAGAGTTAGTTACTGAGCAAGAATAGTTGTTAGAAACAAGGATAAGAACAAATTTAATGCAACGACACAATGATTTGGAAGATTCTAACGATGAGGAAGAAGTTAGTTACAAGATCTACGCATCAGAAAATTCAAGGAAGAGATCCGTGGTATAGATTAAGTGGAAAAGTGAAGGTTTTATTTCCAAGAAAAATACAAGTTCCAAGGTAATACCAAAGTGGTTAACTGAGTTTCAAGTTTAATAAATCAGTTCAAAAAGTTGATCTAAAGGTTGAGCGTGATTGAAGGAAAACCTAATCAAGGAGATTAAGAGGAAAAAATAGAGTCCATTTAAAGGATGAATTTGAAGGAAAGAGAGGCTGGAAAGTTGAAGAGTTGAAGTGCTACCGAGTGAATTAGTGAAGAGAAAAGAGCTGTAAATCTAAGTCTAAAGTAGAGATTGATGAAGTGTTGATGCTGTGTGCATAAATGTTGTCACACTTGTATGAATCATTCCATTCAAAGGTTGCTCAAGAATGAGGCCTCAAATATCGATCCATAGCTCTCTAGTCATGGATGTGTAAAAATGTAAAATGAAGGCCCTCAGATTGACCTAGTTGTGTAATCTAAATGATAACAATGCATATTAGTCTATGAAAGGAAATATGAATGAAAATCTAATCTATAGAAATAAACATAATTCTAATCTATATGAGGAGCCATGAATGCAAGAATAAAGAAAACATATGATTACACAAGAATGCAAAGGAAAAACTAAAAGATAAAGTAGATGAGATTTTAGAATCTGAACAATAATTTGGTACATTGCAAAGGAAAAACTAAAAGCTTACACAAGAATGCAGCTGAAGTGTGAGGTCAAAATGGGATCACAAAACAATCCAGACGTGTGGTCGAAATGGGAACACATCAGGACAAAAATAAACACAATTGAAAAAAAGACAAAGTCAACACCGAAATAAGTAATTGACATGTCAGAGATAAGAATCTCAAGAAATACTGATATAATTGATAAAACTGAATCAAAGATTGAAGTTTGATAGGTACTGCCCCCTCGTGATTGAAATTGAAATGAGATAGAGGAGAAATAGCAAATTGATAAATTTTGATCAAATTGAACTAAAGATAAGGTTCTTGATGTAAGATGAAAGATATAAAGATCACAAAACCAAGGCACAAAAGATTATGCCCCAAGGTTGAATTAGAAGAAAAGAAGAAGAGAAGAAAAGAAGAAGAAGAAGAAGAATGGAAGAAGAAGAAGAAGAAAGAGAAGAAGAAGAAGAAGAAGAAGAAGAAGAAGTGGGGTGAAAGTGAATGGAAGATAGAAGTTTGAAAGAGGTGGAAAGAAATGGAGAGAAGAGAGAGAATGCCCTAAAATTAATCAACTGTCTAAGATAGAAAATTTCGATTGAGATCACGAAAGAAAATAATGAAATGAAGATCAGAATGATGATCACAGTTGATGAAAAGTTCACAAGAAAGATGAAGGAAACCCTCACAAACTCATAATGCAGCCTAAAAATGCAAACTAACATGAGGTCTAACAATGCAAGCTATATGAAAATGCAAAGGTGTACTTGCAATAGAGAAACAAACATAGAATCTTGTGTTCATCATTCATAAGAGAATGTAAAGGAGCTTATTTTCATCATTGGGCCATTATTAACGGACATCGAAAAATTACACAATCACACTAGTCACAAGTGCAACTATGAAGATATGAATGCGATTTATATCGAAAACATCACACAACCATCACTAGTCATGAGTGCAACTATGAAGATATGAATGTGATTTATATCGGATTTGAAATGTGGAAAGATTTTAATATAAGCATCGAAGACATAAAGGTCAAGATGACTATGATGTTAGCTTATCCAATTTAATATAGCAAAACCATGCTCGCATCAAGGCATAGAGGCCAGGATTACCAGCAGAACGGTTGTGCAAAAATAATGAAGCATAAAGTAGGAAGAAAATAAAAACATGCCCCATGCCCCAAGCCCTCTAGCTATGCATCACGGAGAGACTTATTAGAAAAGGAAACTCAACGAAAATCAATAACAGTCAGCACACAAATAAAATATCATAAAATAGCTCAAGCATTAAGTGTTGCATTTAAAAATTTAAGTGTGTTAACTGATACTGAGTTCCGAGGATAAGGATCAAATGCTTGCAAGCAGGTAAGACCACATGACAAAATAGGGTAAGACCAAACCGATAAGTGTTGATTAACACTCGATGTCAGGGGTTGTATTGAAAAATACAGTTGGGGTGGTGTTGAAAAATACCATTTGTGAGGTGTCCTAAAGACAAACACATCCAAGAGACCAAAGCTAATATAGTTATGCCCCTAGACAAAGACAAAGACCAATTCCAAACCAAGACCACAAGGAAAAGACATGATGGAGAAAGGTTAAGTGTTGAGGTCACGCGCGAAGAAAATAGGGGTGCAAAGGCCTCAAGTAGCGCCTGTTTCCAGGTTTTCACCACTTAGATTTTATTACAATTTTTTTCATTTTTTAAATTTTTTTCTTCTTTTTTCAGGACTTTTTATGTTTTTTTTGAATTTTTGCTACCAAGGCGCCTGTTTCCAGGTTTTCACCAAGGCACTTTTTCTATTTTTTTGAATTTTTTGAATTTTTGAATTTTTTTTTATATTTTTGAAATATATAATTTTTTTGGAGATACATAAAAGCGCCTATTGCTAGGTTTTCACTAAGATGATCATTTTTTTCAGGACATTTTCCAATTTTTAGAATTTTTGACAATATATCATTTTTTTGAATTTTTCCAGGATCAAAATATATGTACAAAGGATGCCCCCAGACAGAATGGGCATCAAACTCCCAAGCAAGATCACATCATGCAGTTCCAATGTTTAGCAAGGTGAAGGACAGGAGGGATTAGCAAGCTAGTGGAAGAAATGGAAGACAGGAGAATGAAGGAGAATGAAGGGAAGAAATCCTCAAAGGCAAACTCCTCAAGAGTACCCAAGCTGGGGAAAAAGAAACATCATGTAAAGCACATTTGGACAAGAATGAAAGGCCAGCATAGGATAAGTCACAAAAGCATAATGCAAGAACAGGAAAGGATGTAGTCCAAAGGAGTAGACATGTCAAGAGGCTTCAAAGCTCCGTGTTTTACTCTTTCTTTTTTTTTAGATCAAGACCAAAGGGGAAAATGATAGCGATAGGAGAAAATGAATGGAGGAATATAGATATGAAGGCTGAACATGAAAGGAATGAAATCAAGATCATCGTAAGATAGCTCACAAGATAGCCCAAATATTCATATATAGATCAACATTGTCAAGATCAAAGAGAGAATACAAAATGGATGAAAGATGTAGAAGAACTACGCATGACGCCCAATTTCCAGGTTTTCATCATGGTACCTATCCAAGGTGCCACAAGGGAGTGGTTTTCACCATAGGATGAAATTATTTCTCTTTAATTTTTTTTTTTGGAAGAAGGCAAGATTTTTAGATAATGCTCCTTGAAAGGATAAACCATGATATGCCAAGGATTCAAAATGATATGCTCAAAGATGCTGATAGGGAAAGGAAGATGAAAGAGGAGAATGGAGGATAAAGTTTTATGCAAAGCGAGTGAGGTTGGAAGATAGGAGGAATAGGCAAATGAGGAAAAAGAGTAGAAGGTAGAAGGATAGTGAATGAAAGGATTGTGGAAGGGTAGACAGAAAGGAAGGCAAGATCAACATCAACACACACCTTGAAGGGTGGCAAGAGGATGGAGGAAATGTGAATGAAGGAATACGTGAAGGAATATGGTGAATGGATAACAGAGGTTGTGGTTTAGGCGCATGGAATGAAAGAATATTTCTGGAAGAAGATGAAGTGGAAGCCTTTGAAAGGTTGAATGTCAACTTCACTTGTTTCTCAACAGAGACTTTAGAATCCATATAGTCATAGGATTTTCATTTATTTTTGATGATTTAGAGAGAATATCTTCAATGATGGATTTTGGAACCCATACTTGTCTTGTAGTTTTCTTCTTAGATATCTCTTTTG